>CAKNYM010020594.1:28643-45298 GCA_932195095.1 Andricus curvator | reverse complement strand
GGTACAAGTAATTGTCCTTGTGATAGGTGCTCTCGGAGGTGCGAAACTATCACTGGTTCGTAACCTTAAAGCCATACCCGCGTGCCAAAAATATGCCAAGGCACTTGCGAGATGGATGCAGAAAGCTGTCATCCTTGGGTCGCTTCGTGTCCTCAAGACACAAGAGAGTTTAGCCGGCCTGTCATTGTGATTTCGTCGTTGCCTATGACCACCCATCTCACGGTTGTGAGACGTGGCCATAGTTGTGATTTACCGCGGTGCTACTGGGGGCTATTGACATTTTGTTGGATGGGAGTTGCTCTTAGTGGGACCCTGCGGTGGTTGTTTAACTTTTTTTTCAAATTATATATACATTGTTTTAACAAATTGAAGGTTGTTAAAAAGAAATAATAAATTATTGTTTGAACAATAAAATAAATATTTAAAAATAAATTTATGTCACTTAACGATAATAAAATGCCAGTTCGACGAATTTTGGAAAAAAAATTATGTAAACAAATGGAATTTTTTACATAATTGACAATTAATTCACCGACGTTGATAAATGAAGGCCGAGGGATCAAAAGGGCCTAACTAACATTTCTTTCGAAATTGAGGTTTTTCTATTTTTGGATTCTTGGAACAAATCCCCACAACGAGATATAATGCAAAAAATTTTTAACTTGAAAAACGAAGGCAAAATGCGCCACGGGCCTAAGTCGAGGGGTATCGAGGGACCAAAAGGGCCTAACTGCTTATTGAGTTTTATGGGAAAACGTGGTTTTTGCATGCTTTGCCGAGGTTCTAGCATTCGGTGATGATATTTGAATCATCTCAGTGTGTCCGGATGTTGCCGCAGGCTTTAAGGAAGTAACCTGCGGTCGATAATTTTAATTTGTTTTGGTTACGGTGCTCCTCTCATAACAAACGTCATCGCGTGTTTGGTGTGTTCCGAGGATTACTCAAATTTGTAAGTATACGAATCCCTAACGAGCATTTTTGTTGTTTTGTTTTTTCTCTAGCGTTACAATTGGCGGAGAATGCCGCGAAAATCTGACGCTCGGCGCGTGTCGCGAATGCGTGGCGAGGAATATACTACTCGCAACGGATGGCTCGGTGCAGATAGGCCCTTTTGATCCCTCGGTACCCCTCGACTTTGGCCACTGCTTATTTCGAAAGCTCATAACTTTTTTGGAATTAAACTCAATCAATTCAAACTTGGGTGATGAACGTAAGATGGTATCAACAATATATAATACAAATATCAAATTGATTCAATAATATATTTCGGAATGAAAACGTTTTTTCCCCGCCCTGTGAAATTATGAAATTGTCAGTTAGGCCCTTTGGTTCCCTCGGCCTTCAAATATTCCACTAGACAAACAGTAATAATTTTCATTAGGAAAAAGGAATTTAAAAAAATTGTAACAAATGGAGTTTGCTTATATGATTCAAAATAAATTAACCAAAGTTGATAAATATCCCACTAAAGAAATTGTCATAATTTTTAATGACAAAAGGAAGTTTCGAAAAAAAATATTTAAACAAATTCCATTTCATTAAATAATTGAAAATAATTGAACCAATTATAATCAATATTCCACTAGACCAGTAGTAATCATTTCTAGAAGAAAAAAAAAGTTTCGAAGAAAAAGTATTTGAACAAATGAAATTGGTTTGAACAATTGAAAATTAACTATCCAATGTCGATAAATATTCCA
The DNA here is from genome assembly GCA_932195095.1 of Andricus curvator. Classification (NCBI taxonomy): domain Eukaryota; kingdom Metazoa; phylum Arthropoda; class Insecta; order Hymenoptera; family Cynipidae; genus Andricus; species Andricus curvator. The sequence goes on along the minus strand of CAKNYM010020594.1, from coordinate 43,598 downwards.
CTATACCAATAGAAATAATTGAGTTACAAACATGGGAATAAAGTGCTCAAAAGTCGGTTTCAGGGAGAATTGACATTTTTGGTTTTAAGGGTAGTTTTGAGGAACCCGTTGGGATGACAATTATTTCAAAAACTAAAAAAAGTGATTTTTCCCCATTTATTTCACATGGGGAAGTTGAAGCCAAAAACGGGCACCTGTTAAAATGAAAATTAAAAAAAAATACGGAATTTCTTTTTTCGAATTTGGAATCAAATGGGGGGATCGTTTCCCTCTAAAAAAGTGTTTTTGGAACACCCTAGTGCTCACTTTGTTGTGCTTCAGTCTCTTTACTCTATCTATTTATTACCACCCAAACCTCTTCTTCCATCCTAGCCTTCTCCGCCTCTTCCTCGAACCTTTTATTCTCCTCCTCCTCCATTTTCTTAATTCCTTTCAAACCTCCTTCTGTTTCTCTTTACATTCCTCATCCCATCCATTCCTATTTCCTTCTTTACTAACTTCTGTTTCACTTGTGTACTCCAATCCTCTTTTTATTTCTCCCAACTCTATATCCATGTCCTCGTCCACATTTCTCTCTCCCATTTTGGTATTTCTGACCTTTTCTTTAAACTGTTCTTTTCCTTCCATTGACCAATCCCCTTTTCCTGCTCCTTTTACCTTTGCTTTCTTTTTATTCATATTGTTATTACTTTTTTGTCCCTGTAATGTCACTATTATGGTAAAGCGATCCGAATCTATATAATCCCCTACCTTTAGTTTCTTGACCTTCTCTCTTACCTCATCGTCCACTATTACATAATCAATTACCGTCCCTCTTTCTCCTCCTGAGCGTGTATATTCCCCTTCCTCATCACTCTCTCCATTTCCGTTTAAGATAAACCACCCCAACTCCTCCAAGCTCTTTAACAATTTCTTTCCCTCCATATTCCCTTCCTCCTCTATCTCCTGTTCACGCATTGAAATAGCATCAAATTATAAGCCTAATCTCTTTTTCATTTTCTTCCATCAATTCTTTCATCTGCTGTGATTTCTCCTAAATATCACCGTTCACATAAACCCCCTCTATACTCCACTTCTCTCCTCCCATCTTTACCTCTTCCACTTTTAATCCTTCTTTCTATTCTATCCTCTCTTTGTCATCCTTCCCTGTTATACATTCGTTCCTTGCTCCCCTCATCATTCCTCCGATTGCTCTGCCTTTTTTATTCTTCCTCTTTGCATTTTGAACTTGCCATTTGCAATTTCTTGGCAAGCTTCCCCTTACTCTTTCCTTTTCATCTAACCACGCCTCAATCATTACTTCTACATCCCGTTGTGCCAAATTTATCATAAATTCCCCTTCCTTTCTCTCCCATCCTGTTATATCTTGTTTCTTACTATTTTTTATTTGCCTATCTCCCGTTCCTTTCTCTCCTAGTTTCCCGGCACTACTTAGTCTTCCCATTCTTCATCCCAATCTCATCATGCACCTTCTATCTCTATTCTACCATACTCAACCCACGTTCTTTTTCCCTTACTTCTTTCCTCTTCCGCTATCTGCCTTAACTTATACTGCATATTCCTTTCTACCAATGTCAAGTCATCCTCTATTCTCTCCGAGCTTCCATATAACAACCTATCCTTTTCAGCACATCTTCCACTCCTTCCTTCAATTTCTTCCCTTCTAATCTTAGACCGTTTATCACTATGTTTCTTTTTCTTTCATGTCTTTCTTTCCTTTCTAATCTTCTTTCTATTTCCCTTAGCCTTTCCCTCTCATTATTCCCCCATCCTGTTTTTCTAATATTTGTTCCAAAGTCTGCATCCTTTTTTTCAAATTTTCCCTAACTTCTTCCTATTTTCGCATCTCTTTTCCAAGTTCGGCCATTTTTTCCTAATTTCTTTTTCATTTCCTCTCCTCTTTCTTCCTGCCTTTTTTCATTCATCTGTATTACCTCTATCATCATTTCCCGCAATTCTTCTAACGTTAAATTTTCAACTTCTAATTGGCCCTCTTTGTTCAACTTTGTCTTTGTCTTTTGCCTTGTCTTTCTCCCCCGCTCTATTTTGATCTATTCCTGGCGGTGTTCTGATCATTTCCGGATTTTTTAGGGTGGATCCTACCTCTATCTTGTCTTCACTACTTTCTCCTTCAGCCCTATCCCTCTTCCTATTTGTGAACTTTTCGATTGAGCCATAACTATCCGCCCTCAATCTCTCCCTCTCTACCGTTTTCCTATATTGACCTCTCCTTTTTGTCTCAGTCTTCGGCATGCAGAATACTTCCTCGTCTGAATCTATCAAAACCTAACTTGCGTATGCGTAACTACTGTCTCCACGGCGCTACCTCACCCTCCTACTGTACCTTCTTTCGTGCTTCTCTCTTCTTATCCCTCCCTGTCACCGCTACTCTACTGCACCTGTCTCCCCACCCTGCTCCTCACGCTGAACAAACTAACCTCTCAGCCTACCCAAAATAGTCTCAAACTCTCAAACTATCACACAACTCTTCACTTTAATTCTTCTCAACATAAAAACTCTCACTCACAAAACCCTCTAATGCACTCCTCCCATCAACTCACCTCAAATTCCACTGCAAATTTACTACAATAAGCACCATTCAATTACCGCTAACTAACACTTTCATGCCTGAAACAGAAGTCTGATTAGGGGAATTACGAACATTATTTCTGTTACTAGTCACAGGGGTAGCCCCCCCCCCCACACACAACACATTGGAAAGTTGAGCGGCAGGACCTGCGGGTTGCGGAGTTTGTTGCTGCCACGCGCACTCCCTGCAGCAATTCGCATGTGCACTGAATGAGTGAATGACACTGAAGCTTGAAGTGTATATCTTATCATTTCTTCATAGGATACTGTAGTAAAATTCTTGTAAAAAATAATTAAAACTTCATTATTATTGAATTCCGAAATAAATTGCTGCATCGATTATAATATATTACAATATTATTAAATATAGATTTTTGAAATTTTTATCTTATCTGCACATTCCAATTCAAATTTAGTATTTCGTACTTCTCATTCAAAACAATTAATTATTTAAAATTGAAGGGTCACGGGGAAAAAAGATCAGAGTCCACTTTTGGAAAAAATGAGATAATCGTTTCATCTAACAGCTCGTTACAGACAGATTCGAAACGTAATTTGTAACTGATAATTTTGATCAAAGTTTCAGTAAAAATAAAGGTGAAAGATATCGGGTTTCGGAGAAGAACGATCAGAGTCCACCTGCGAGTACATATAACTTGCAACAAAGATCAGAGTTAAGCAGTGGTCCTACCTAGTGATGCGATATCAATTTCGAAATATGGGGAGTATCGATATTTTTGAACCAATAAGTCGATATGTTATATCGATATCTTCATGGTCGATATATCGTTATCGTAAATATCTAAAAAATATCTTCCTCCTCGATCACTCTAAAGTGTTTTTAATATCAAAATATCGGTATTTTTACGTCAGATATATTGATATCTGTGGTATTCCTATTGATTTCCAGTGAAATTTCTCAATGGGTGTATATAGATCTCGCTCTTACTGAACTGCTAGCAATCAGGGATAATTTCACTTTCAATCAGTGATATATCACTGATTATCAGTGAAATTTTCACTCAAGTGATACCAGTGACCCACTTCTGGCTATTTCAACCAGTGAATTTCACTGGTTCAGTTTAAGAGAGTATTCCGCATATGCTTCAAAATCACTATGATAAAAGAAAAAACTATGCTAGTTAAGTGTTTCGCAGATATAACTGGGAATATCAATCAGAATCCAAACAGTTCTTTCCATTTCCCTTAATATTAATTAATAAATTAAAAATTGTTCGTTTTTTCCATATTGTATTGTTTAATGAAGTGTTTAAGAACAAGAATAGATCATGGATCACCTTCTTTTATATTTGTAGTTCCTGTGTAAACGATCGAAACTTTTAAATCGTTATTGTCGATAATTTACAAAAGTGGACTCTGATCGTTTTTTCTCCTGACCTTTCAATATTAATCTGCCTTTCCCACTCAGTTGAACATAACCTGAGGTAGTCTCAACGTCGCAGATTCACGCTCATTCAAAGTATGCATAGTAATTTTCCCATTCAGTAGGACCGTTTAAGACCTCCATTTCATATTGAATCTTAACCGATTCATGCTCACATTAACGAATCGCACATTGCCATGGAAATCATATGAGGTTAGTCAGTCTCATTTAATTTTAATCACTTAACATGTCAACCTATGCGGAATCGCAGATTTGAAACACTGTGCAGATCTGACAGTTTTAAAATGTCTGCAACAGATTCGATTTTTATTCTTTGCAGCTGTAAATGACAGATACGTAATTCACACCAACGCGCGTTCTATCGGTTCTTTTTTCCTAGGTGCATTGCGAATAAAAACAATTTGAAGTTGATGTTGAAGTGTGTGCATGGTACCATGGGCGCATGTTCGGCAGTCGCCACCTCGGTTATAAAAATATTTCGGAATTATATTACAGATCGTAACTCTTGTAGCAGTGTAGTGGTAAAGATCATCGACGTGCGTGCTCAGGTTTATGATTTCGCATTCCTTTCGTTGCGTAGGACATTTCAATTGTAATATAAGCGTCGAAAATTACAAAAACCGATTAATCATAAGTAATTATAAGTAATAATTAATCATAAGCCAACGGCCAAACCACGCTGAAAAAACCAGTTCTCGTCAGATCACTGAAGTTAAGCACCGTTGGGCACGGTTAGTACTTGGATGGGTGACCATTCGAGAATACTGCGTGCTGTTGGTATATCGTGGGTGTGGTGAGCACAACTTGTAGTTATTTACTACAAGAAACTATCCACCTAGAAACAATACCCAAATCGGGTAGTGGCACGCCTACCCTGAAAGGGAAATAGCTTAATTGTATATATATATATATAGGAGTGTCCCGGGTTGTGCAGCAGGTTTTGTTTTTTGCTCATAACTTTTGCTCGGATCATCCAATTTTGATGGTTGAGATACCGTTGTAAAGCTGATGTCAATATCTAACTTTTTGCCAAAGGAGGTATATTGATTCCATTTAAAACAGAAAAATTATGGAATATTTTTGGAAGATAGCTTTCTTGGTTAAACAAAAGTTTGTCCCCGGTTGTGCAGCACTTCAAACAATCCACTAAAATTGTAAAAATAGGAAGTAAAACCAATAGAATTTCAAAATTAGAGATCATTTTATTATTGTACAAGCCTTTAACAAGTTGGCACATGGAATTGAATGCAAAATTATCCTTCTGTTTTATCATTTTTATCACTTTGCACGGCTTAGTCCGCATCTAATTGTCTAAGTCCGAATCGCAATGAATGCATGTGTAATAACAATGAATGCATGTTTAATAGCAATGAGATGCTATTTAAAACAATTGTGTGTAACAATAATGGCGATATTTGATCATAAAAATGTCCAAAGAATGAATTTTCTGGTCGCTGCATAACCGGGCATATGACTGCTGCACAACCGGGTTTGACGCCATTTTGCGATTGACTTCACAATTTTTTTCGAGTCAATTATTTCATTGAAATTCATTTTGTATGATAAAATACATGTGAAAAACTGAAGTTCATACGTATTGTTCTCAACTTTTTTACTTGACACATTACAAAAAATAAATTTAAAAAAAATGCAAAAAAAACTTTTTCAGATTTTTTTGTACACAGTGTTTTGTGGTGTTCACAAAATCTATACCAATAGGTCTTATCGGTTAGGTGTTAACTCAAAAATTACCGTACACAAACACTAGAAGTTGACAGTAGTTTCGCAGCGATAGGTTAATAAACATGTCGATAATGAAGGGTGCTGCATAATCGGGGCTGCTGCACAACCGGGGACACTCCCCTATCCCAAAATATACATATGTAAGAATAAACTGTGTGTTTATATACTAATTATTTTTAACAATACTCTTGTGACATTTTTAGTGCCGCGTGTAAACTAGTCTGCTGCAGTATATACCGTTTGAATAAGTTAGAGTTGTTTGTATAATTCCTTGTATAATCTTCTGAACTGGCTTGTTGTCCTTATAAGTACTTTGGAAGTTCTGCAAAATTCACCGGCTTTTCAGGAAAATCTAAAGTTCTCTTTTCTGCGTGTATATTAAATCAATTTTACTTGCTTACTACTCTTTTATATCAAATTTTTAGTATAAAATGTAGAAGAATATAGTTTCTATTATGAATTTTAAACCACACATTTCTCAATATGTAAGTTAATTTCAAAGATTATGTACTTATTATCTGAAGTTTCAATTAATTAAATCTGATACTATGATTTTTTTTATTTTCCAAACATAGAATTAAGTTTTAAAATATTTGAAAATTTTTAGAAATTGTATGCTTTTTTAATCAATGACTGTTAAAGTGGGTTGAAAATTGCAAAGTTTTTTAACATTTGAATTAAACCATATACAAAAGTTACCTTTTAATGTAAAACTCACTGCACTTTCTTCAACCTTTCTCTCTAAAGCTGAATCAGTGAAATGTCACTAATTGTCAATGAAGTTTCACTGATTAAAATAGCTGGAAATAGATCACTGACAATCAGTGAAAAGTTACTTATTCATTCTGTGAATAACCACTTTTGAGAGTTGGCAGTACTGTACCGTGTCAATTTGGCAGTCATGCCTAATAAAATAATATTTCACTAGATTCAATCAAATGATCATAGTAAAAACTGAAAGCCTGTGACTGTCATCAAATTAAAAAAAGATGGAAAGTTTGGATGCTTCTAAATGACAAGTAACCTCACATATTACTTTACTTTCAAGATTCCAATGTCATGTATAAATCCGTTAAATAAGTTCTTTGCATACGAGTTAGAATATATTTTTCTCGCAGTTACTTCTGCACACTTACAGCCCCAAAATTCAAAAATTTATTTCGTTAAAAAATTATTTTTGCTACTTAGGGCTGTTGGAACGGTGTCCAAAAAAATGGCAAAATCTGTGAAGCACTTAAATTTCGTCACTCAGATTCGATAAATCTGGATCAAGGTTGTAAATAGGCATTTTGACAATTTTCTGGGGTTTGCGGTGGCAGGACATAGGGTAAGTCTCTGGTTTTTCGAAAAATAATAACATTACTACTGAAAAGTGAGAGTGCAAAAATGTAGCAATGACGTGAAGTGGAAACGCAGCCGAATGACTAGGAGGACAGCTGATCGCTCGATAAGCTCGATAGTGCTGTGAAACTGCACTGTCGGTAACAGTCGCATCTGCATGCTACTGCCACCTGTCTTGGTGGGAATTTTAAACTGGAATGAAGAATGCAATTTGTGATTTTCTCTTTTTTTTGTTTATTGAAAAGTCCGAAAGATTGACGAATACAATAATATCACAGTCATTGAAATAAACCATTAATTTCTTCTTGAATTAATAAACGTGGCCTCGGAAGAGAAAAAGTGCATAAATGATAAAAGGATGGCGCTGTGAACTTGCTCTTGTTGAATATGTACTAAACCTATTTATTTGCATACATCAAGAGTTGATAATAATTTTGAAATTTTCCTTAAAATTATTTATTGAATTATTTACATATCTTGTCTTCACGTAAATTATAAAAATTAAAGACATGAGAATGACAACTGGATAAGGACCATATAAACTTGAAACTTTGTTACATTTTAAATAACGAATTCGAAGTGCCAACTTCAAGTGATTCTTATCCAGTTGTCATTCTCATATTTTGTATTTGTATTTATTCAAGAAAAGTCCCGAGGGCTAAAAAGGCCTCTAAGAAACAGGATAATACAGGGTCATTACAAATTTGTGCAAGTACTGATCGGCAGAATACTTGATTAATCTTATAATCTAATCTATAAACTAAACAAAATAAAAAAATAGAGTATCAATTGTATAACTCATTATTATATCATATAAAATGATAGACTTGTCGTTGTACATATTGTTTGTGTTGTAACGTACAAGGAAAATATGGAGATGGCGCATTACGTAGAATCGTGTAAATAAGGTAAGTATTGAAGACCCTATTCTCGCTTTATAAAACAATAATATTACTCTTATTCTCAGAATCTAAATATAAGGGTCGATGACTTCACAGTGTCTTCAAAGGTTTGCAGGTTTTCATATTTTCAATAAGAAATTTACATTCTTCGTTCAAGATATTCAAATCATAATTTTCTCTTTACTGATAGCAAACTTTTACGTTTTTCTCTTGAAGCAAAAAATATAAATTGTGTAGAATTACATTATAGTGGTGCCTTTCTGAAGGGATTTTAGATTCTGGGAATGCGACTTATATTATTGTTCTATAAAGTGAGAATAGGGTGTTCAATACTTACCTTATTTATACAATTCTACGTAATGCATCATTTCGATATTTTCCTTGCACGTAACATCACAACAAGTATGTATAACGACAACTTTATAATTTTCTATGATATACTAAGTAATACAATTATTATAATGTACGTCAAGACAAAATTTGTAAATAATTCAATAAATAATTATAAGGAAAATTTCAAAATTATTACCAACTCTTGATGTATGCAAATAAATAGGTTTAGTTAATATTCAACAAGAGCGAGTTCACAGCGGCATCCTTTTATCACTTATACACTTTTCCTCTTCTGAGACCACGTTTATTATTCCTAGCGGAAGTTAATTATTTATTTCAATGACAGTGATGTTATTGTATCCGCTAATCATTCCGACTTGTCAATAAACAAAACAAAAATATAAAATCACAAATTGCATTTTTTTTATTCAAATTTAAAATTCGCGCTAAGATAGGTGGCAGCAGCATGCAAAGACGGCTTTTACCGGTCAGTGATCCCAACTTTGCATTGTATAATATCACTACAAAGTCCTGTTTGCGAGAGTCGCTCTAAGTATCCAGACATGGCTAGTAGCATCCTACATACCAAAGTTGGGATCACTGTTACCGACAGTGCATTTTCGTAGTACGATCGAGCTATCGAGCGATTAGCTATCATCTCAGTCATATCACGACCTGACTTCAGCGCTGTCTGGCAATTTATTTTAAACTCAGTTCCTTCATCTGTCATTTTGCGCGGCTTTAATTAAATCTTCTAACATTAATTGAAGTTGGTTTAAAAGAAAAGCTTGAAAATTTACTAAGTGCGAGACCGAATTTAAGCTTTGTATTAGCGGGACGAACTTCCTAAAAGAAGGATGCAAAACAATCCGACGATCATGTGTGAAAAATTTGTTCTCTGGACATCTCTGAAGATTTTCCCACCCTAGAACCCGGGGCGTTTGGGCGTTTACTCATAAATTCATTGGTAGAAATCATCCCCCAGAAGTAGTTGACTGTTTAATTGGTTCGTAGTTTCCCAAATTTTGGTCGCGTAGGCGGATCCACTTACTTGAACTTTAGGTATAGTTACCCTGCTGGAACTAAACGAATTCAAACGGATAGGCATTAGCGGATTCAAACGGATAGAAATTGTTATCCGTTTGAATGAGCACTTTGCATCCTTTTCAATCATGTTCTACCCTTTGTTAGGTTTTAAAATCTTTATCCGTTTGAATAATTTGCAATACGAGAAGTGGAATTTAATCCACCTCTATCCGTTTCAGTTCGAAGTTTTTTATCCCTATCTATACGTGAGATGGTTTCCTATTTATCCGTTTTAATCCGTTTTCGAAGAAAAATATTCTATCCATATGTATCCTTTTTAATCAATCTTCAACTGAAAATAACCTATCCATATCTATGCGTTTAAATGCGTCTTGACGGATAGAAAATTATGGATTAGAATGTATCGCCAATTCTTTCTGTGGAGAAAAGATTCATGAGGATAAATATTGACTGGTATGGATAAGTATTCTATCCGTGATAGTTAACAAGGAATGTCAAAGTAGGTCGCGGATAGAACAGGTTAGGTGGCGGATAGAAAATCATGGATTCGGACGGATAGGAAATACATTTTGCGGGGAACGGATTAAAGAGGATAAGTAGTGATTGGCACGCATTAAGATTCTATCCGTGTTGCATAATGAGAAAAATCAAGTAGGTCGCCCTATTGAAAACCCATGTACGGGATCCCGTAAATGATCCTGTACGTGTTTCTTTGCCAGAACTATTACTAGATCTCGTACAAGAAACTTTACGGGTTTAGCATAAGAAATTGAGATACAAACATGTATAGGAATATTCAGGAAACGAGGGAACCCTTACGGGAACGTGTACACGTCCTAAGTGGCCACGAATGAACATGTTCGCGGATCCTTTAAAGAATGTAGCACGGTTTCCTCCGTATCGGCAAAATTTTATTGTCATTAATTTAATGATGTGAGGGAACATGGAAAATTATCTGTAATACCTTGCCTTTTTTATAACCTTGAAGATCCAACTCAATAGCGAGAGAGCTAAGCCCTAGAGCACCCTGGCGGATTAGTTTCACTAGGGTTCCTGTAAGGATTCTGTAGAGGATTTCGTACCAAATCCTGTACAGGAACCCTATTGAAACTAATCCACCAGAGTGGTCTACGACCTAGCTCTCTCGCTAGTGAGTTGAATCTGCAAGGATATAAAGAGAGGTAATGTATTAAAGATATGTATCTATGTTCCTTCACACCATTAAATTTATTATATTAAAATTTTGCCGATACGGCCGAAACCGTGCTAGTTTCTTTACAGGATCCCCTACATGTTCATTCGTCGCCACATAGGACTTATACACGTTCCCGTAAGGGTTCCCTCGTTTCCTGCATGTTCCTGTTCATGTTTATGTACAGGTTCGTGTCTCAAATTCTTATGCTGACACTGTAACGTTTCTTGTACTAGATCTGGTGCTAGTTCTAGCAAAGTAACACATACAGCAATAGGTACGGGTTCCCGTACAGGATTTTCCAACAAGGCGCGGATAGATAAGGACAGGCTGACGGATAAAACATTATTGATTAGTACGGATAGCCAATTCTTTCTGTGGAGAAAAGATTCACGAGGATAAGCATTGACTGGAATGGATAAGTATCGCATCCGTGCTTGATAACAAGGAAAGTCTAAGTAGATCGCGGATACAAATCAATCAGCTACAAGCAATGGCATTAACGATCTTCTCTGAGTTTGAACCAAAGTATGGTAACTGCACCACGGTCGGTAAGATAGAAACCACAAGATACTCAAAGTATTACCATGAAGGGATAGGAACTCAGAGAATACCGATAAGTTAACATATGCTCGATCATTGAGAGACTGTAATTGCAGACTCTGTCGCTATGAGATAATTACAATTATATCGACGCCTCCATTCAATATGAGTCTATGTGCTGACAGCTCCGTATATGAGACTATGCGCTGTGTATAAGCATAGAAAATAGTCTCATACAGAGCGCTGTTAGCACATAGACTCATATTGAATGGAGGCGTCGATAGCGAATGTACTTATAATCCTAACAATTTAAGAAATAACAAGTTTAAAGTTAAATCCAAATATAGGGAATATAAGTGCATACGTGTAAATAAAAACTAAAACAATAATTTTAATGATATATTTTACAACATTAACGTAAAACCTAAATAGTAAGTGAAAGACCATGTATATAGTCGGACAGTGCAGTAATTTAGAATAATTAGCATTTAGAATCTTTATTCATGAAAGGTCAAGAGTAGCGATGCGCGATCACTGACCGTCGCGGAGGACGGAACTATTAGTCACTCGCTTGATCCATACGAAACTCAATATCGAGAGTCGCGCGAATCAAATGACATCTCGCTGATTTAGAGAAGAACGTGCTATACCAAGTTTTTATCATCGAGCGTGCCATACCCCATTTTTGTTACCGAACGTGCCATACCACATTTTTATTACCGCGCGTGCCAAACCACGCTTTTATCATGGTACGTGACTTCTGGCTTATACCCAGCGTATATAAACCCCAGAGCCACCCTTGTCAATCGTCTTACGTTCCTGACAGTCACAATGAAAACTTCGAGCTGAAAGTCGCATACATTTGGTCTTAAGTTCCGAGCAGTTACACTGAGAACTTCGATCTACAAGTCGCTCTGTACAAGTCGCGTACTTTTAACTCTTCGTGAACTAACGAGTTATCAGGTTGTGAACTAAGTCCCTTCGGTTTCGGTCGTCGTATGAGTCTATTACCGGGTAAAGACCGCAGTATTATATATTCGTGAAAACAGAACTCAAGAGTGGATTCGGTAGCTGCTATAGGACCGTGTATCGCTCTACGGGTTAATTGTGATTGTGAATTCCTTCGCTATTACCCAAACCAACTCTGCGAGAGGATCTTGCCGTTGTCCTCCGATTATAGAGACGTGTTAATTAATTATTGACGGACTGGCGTGGGGCAGCGAAGGAATCACGTTTGGTCATGGTAAAGTCGACGAAAAAGGATACAAGACAATTCATCGCCGTTATTACTGAAAACTTCAAAATACCTTTTACCGAGTTAATCCAAAATATGGGTCCCTGAGCCTATCCAACAAGGCGCTCCTTCTGTGCCCAAAAAAGGTTTTGGGTTGTTTGAGAAAATTGGCACAGATGTAGCCACGATCGTTCACCGAACGATCGATCCCGACGCGACCGGAAGCAATACGTCATCCGACTCGTCACTTTCCACGACGCCAGAAGATAATCGAGTCGGGAAATCACTAATCAAGGAATCCAAAAATTTATAAAACACTGACTTTACTTGAAGGGCTCAAATACCTGAATTGCCTAGAAGAAACACGCTTGATTAAAATCGTTGCAACAACCGACAATGTCCACACTTGCCTACACCTTGATAGCAACTGAAAAGCCCGGGAAAGTTCCCAAAACTCAACAAGGGAGCTTTTCGCCACTACCTGAGTCCCCACTCTCACGAAAAGGAAAGCGCCTGAAACTCAAAGAACAGAGAGAGAGACCTTCAAGGAGAATGAGCATTGGGCGAAAACCATTTGATTACCAATGAGACCTTGAAGGTCACTCAAACAAGAATAACAACATCAAATAAATTATTAACATCCCGCCCGCCTCGTTTGCTGAACGAAACAAATTCCACTTATAAAGGTCAAGAGTTTAGTGCCGCCCGCCATGACGCACACAATAAATTTCCATGTATAAGTAAATTCAGGTCCGCCCGCCATGGAACATAATTAACCGCATGGAATCAGCTCACGACTGGTAACCAACACAATTCGACGATAGGGTGATTGCAGGTCCTAAAAGAAGTTTTAATAGTGGCAGATTACACGAGTCCATCCTGTCCGGAGATATCATTGGTTATTCGTCCTTAACGGCCATGTCTCACGTCGCAGTAGAGAAGCGATGATAATCGACACAACGTCGCCAATTAAAAAAGATTACGTTTCGGCACAGTCCATCTTTCTGCAATGTATTGCACCTTTGGAGTAAATGATTAGGAAGTGGAGTATCTGACCCAACTTGAGCCTTCCCGAGATCCTGCATCAGGAGTTTCGCGACGATAGTGATTGGACTCAGCCAGTCAACTGGATCAAGGGGCCAGGAAATAGCAGCCAGAACCTTCCTCTTAGTGATCGGGCGTTCACTCTCAATCACTGGTGCTCCCAATCGGAATTCGTCAGATACAGGATCCCAGGCGGCTTCCGAAGCGTAAACTGGGCCATCGGTCTCGAACTGTGGCCCTCACGCCTGATAATGTCATCAACAGAAATATTTTTCTGAATTGAATTACCAGATATAGAGCACATGACATTCCGTAGGTTAGGGTCCGAAGCTGACAGCGACCATCTTCGTCCGCTACTGGTTTCCTCTAAACGATACATTGAAGATCGACATCTCTTTCGTCAACTCTGATCTGTCAATATATCAGTTCAACATTAGCAAAGAAAACAATTAAAGGAAATCCTCATCACATCAAGACGGCAGCAAGGTCACCTTGCGGTTTCGGACCTGTGTAAAAACAAATTATTCAAGAAAAGAGCCTGAGGAAGTCCTGTACGATGCATTGAAGACAATGCGAAGTAAAGGACGACCATCTGCATTTCGCCAAACTGCATGATGTGGGCTGTAGTAAGTGGGCCTGAAGCTGGTAAGTGATTCTGTGGAAGGAGTGAGACGCATGTGCCCCAACCTGTCATAGTCAGACATAAAACGCGCATATTCCTCGCCAGCAAGGTGTCCTTCTCCAATCGTTGACATATGGAAACGAGTATCTGTTGAGCTCCTTGCAGAGATTCTCCTGAGGTGTGAAATACAGGATTGTCGAAGAGGGAGACGTAAACAGCTTGGGTAGAGTCGAACTGATACTCAGTGAAATATAGTTCCCTTGCAATGGCATTTTTTTCTACAAGCTCGAATGATGGGATCTGCGTATCTGAAAAATAAGCTCAAGAACTGAATCTGGCTGCGGAGCAATCCAGGAATGATTCTTTGTCGCTAAGCAAAAAAAAACACAGTGTTATTTATATTTATCATCAAGGTTACCAACGATAATTGGCCCTTCTAAAAGTCCATGACTCTCCTGATGAGATATGTCCATAAATCTTCATAAACTGTGTGATGTTTGTAGACCTTCAACCAATCTTAATGACAAAATAGAACCCCTGTCAGGGATTTAATTTTGCGAACACAGAACAACAGGAAATAAGAACGCAAGAAAGAGAGTACTGAACCTCCCATGTGATGCGGAGACCAGGGTAACTAGAGCCTAGGTTATCTTGTGAAACTCTAATAAAGATTCAAGCATAATTGAATAACAAAATAACAAAAAAATACATAATCTGTCATCGTGAATAAGTTAGCCATGCCTGAGAGCCTGTCTCACGGTGCTTGCAATGTTGCAACAAATCCACAATCAATATATCTGTCATGCCTGAGAGCCTGTCTCGAGGCGTTTGCAACGTTGCAAACCATCACACAGTCAGTAAGTGAGTTTGTCCTGCCTGAGAGCCTGTCTCGAGGCGTTTGCAATGTGGCAAACCATCACACAGTCAGTAAGTAAGTTTGTCCTGCCTGAGAGCCTGTCT
>CAKNYM010020594.1:0-19232 GCA_932195095.1 Andricus curvator | reverse complement strand
ATATACTGAATAGTTACGAAAATGCGTTCAGTTACGCTCGTCCCCTTTTCCAGGTTTAAGTGGGGGGGGGGCTACACATATACTGACTAGTTACGAAAATTCGTTCAGTTACGCTCGTCCCCTTTTCCATGTCAAAGTTGGGGGGGGGTAAGAATTTACTGACTAGTTACGAAAAAGGGACGAGAAATAAAGGGAAAGAAGGGACACGCGTGAACGAACGCATATCTGTAACTGTTTTCTTGTTTTTATTGTTTTTCCAACGTAATCCGCTTTTTCTCGAAAAATAATGGTTTTAGGCAAAAAGTGTATTGCGCAAAAAAGATGTATTTTTATACTAGCTAGAACTTTTTTTTGAAACATTTTTCAAAATTCTTCCTATTTAGTGAGATAAACGGAAAAATGAAGTGAAACTAGAAGACCTACTGTATCACACAACAAACAGAATTCTCTCACTACCGACACCTGATCACGATACTAATAATGTATTTGTTCAGAATAAGTATATTTTATATGTGAAATACGGTTTTGATGGTAGTGGAGGACATTCTCGATACAATCAGAAATTTAGTGACCCGGAATCTAGAGATGCTTATCTTTTTGGGACATTCATAGTGCCTATTAGACTGACAGACAAAATAAAAAATGCAGGGATCTGAGGAAAACCTTGATCTTCCTTTGCCCGATTTTGTCGGCCAGTTCGATTACAGTGGGTTCAGGAAAACACTGACGTTTTGAAAAATGAAGATAGGCACATATGTAACGAAATCGCAAGTATGCAGCCCTTTATTTCGAATAACACGTCAGTCGAACTTTTTTAATGCTGACCATGATTGATGGAAAGGTAAAAATTTTAAAAATACTAATATTTTTCAAAAAACAAATTTTGTGTGAATTTATCATTTATTAAAATTTATCAAAACAGGTACATTATTTACTGAGTGACAGTACAAGTGCGGAATGTTATATTTGTAGAGCTAAACCATCAGAAATGAATGACTTCAGTATGGTGATGGAGAAAGAAGAGGAGAGGTCTACTTTCAAATTTGGTCGTTCTACGCTACGTCCAGATAGCGAGCAATGGAAGTTAAATAATTTTTTCTCATCAATCATTTCAACATACAGATGTGCGGTTCCGATTTTAATTCAAGTCAATATTTCATATAATTGTATCACATTTTGTTACATTTTTAAATTAGATGGATACGAATGATGGAAGCAAAATTCTAAAAGAGTGGAACAAAGAAGAAATCTAGAAATCTTTTCAATCCCTAACGGCACTTGATGTGGATTTTCCAAGACAGGGACAGGGAAACTCTAATAATGGCAACGCAGTTTGACGATTCTTCTCTAATCCTAAGGTTGCAGCCGAAATCACAGGTGAAACTTCGAACCTTCCTTTGTCACAATTATCTTGTATTTGTAAATAGTCTCCTTTAATTACAATACAATGTTTTCAGGACTTTATGAAGAACTAATATCTCACTTCGAAGATATATTAACGCCTATATCTAGTGGATATCTAATAAATATCGAGAAATTTGAAGAATTTTGCAAAGAGACTGCCAGACTTTATGTGGAACGTTATTGATGGTATCCAATGACACCAACCGTCCATAAAGTTTTAATCCACGGACCTGCTATTGCAAGTGAGTCTATTCTTCCTATATCTGAGGAAGCCTTGAAAGCCAGTGATAAAAATATTAGAAAATGTCGAGAGCGGTTTACAACGACGTTCTCTCGCGAAAAGACAAACGAGGACATTTTCTTACGGTTGCTTCTGCATTCCTGCCAAAAACTCCCTAGTTCTCGGCCAAAAAAGAGCCTTAGAGATATGCCAAAGCCAGTCCAAGATCTCCTGATATTAACAGATGAGCAAAATGATGAATCTCAAGATGACAGTGAAAGTGATTCTAATGAAGCCAAAGAATTAGAAGAAAATTTATTCTAGGTTAATACCGACATCTTACTATCTTAAAATTTTAATAATTTCATTTTATTGATATGTAGGATTAAAAGAATACATCATTTTCATTTATTAAAAAATGCAGTTTTTAATATTTTAATATTCCTATGTCATTTGCGCTGTCATTGACAAAATACGACTTTTTGTTACCTTTTAATGTTTTGAATGAACGCAAAATTTTTCTAAAATTTTTATATTACATTTAGGTCACCGATTATAATTTCTCTTTTTAAGTAATTTAGAATTTTTTATAACATATTTTTTATCAGAATCTTTAAAAATCCAAAACTATCTTTCTTCAGGTTGAAGAAAATTTCCAATTTTTCGACGCCATTTTGAATTTTAAATTTTTTATATCAAATTCATTATACCTTAATACCAATTTTGGTGAAAATCCAATTAAATTCAGGCTTTTGACCAACTTTTTGTCGTTGCTGGACCACTGTGCGTCGACTAATTGATCCAATATATTTGGCAAAGAGAACATATTTTTAAATGCAAATACTGTGGGCGCATTACGAATATTACTCGGCAGTTTATTCCAAAGCCGTCTCCCTCTAATTATAAAAGATTTTTGCATTAAACATGTTCTATGAGCAGGACTTGCCAGGGTACGACCTCTATCACGCAACCCAGGACGACCCGGAAGGTTCATATTATCCCGAAAAAACAATTCCAATAAATAAAAAAGGCTTTTCATTTTTAAAGATCATGTACAGCAAATTGCCCATAAAATATTGTCTTCTCTTGGCAACTGTCATAAAGCCAGCTCTTTCCCTATACTCAAACATATGATCGAATTTGGACAAGTTATAGATAGAACGGATGCAGGCATTGAGAGCACGTTCAAGTTTGCAATTAAGGTCATCAGAAATTCCATCATATACTACACATCCATAATCAAAATAAGGGAGAATCAAGGCTCTTACAAGGTGGATTTTCGTAGCGGTAGGCAAAGAGTCCCTACTCCGACTAAGCTGATGTAAAGTTCGGAAGGTTTTGCGTGATATTAGTTCAACATGCTCTTTCCAAGAAAGAGTCCTGTTGAATATCAAACCAAGATCATTGACAGAATCAGAGAAGTCAATAGCAAGACCGTTCAAGTACAAAGGTGGGAGGGAATCCAGGACTTTTGATGGAGATGAATGGAGGATCCAGCTAACAAAGCATATGTTTTTTGTGGATTGAGTTTCAAACCATTAGATACAACCCAGTTGTAGACGTTATTAATATCTTCCTGAACCATTTGAAGTACAGCTGAAAAGTCGCATACGAACACATTAAACATTTTGGGACCAAGTATTGAGCCCTCGGGAACCCCACTCTTAACCTCATTCCAGTCTGAGCGAATACCATCACTGTTTGCTACACATTGTAAGCGATTACTTAAGTAAGACTTAAACCAATTTATGGCACTGTTAGAAATATTAAGGTTTTTTAATTTTTGGATTAAAAGGTCATGGTTTACTAACTCAAACGCTTTAGAAAGATCAAAAAATACAACAATCGTTACTTCATTTTTATCTATTGCAGCTTTTAAATTAGCACTAAATTTGAGGGAATCAGTGATGGTACTGTGCTCCCTCCGGAATCCAGACTGGAAAGGATCAAGCAGGTTATGTTTATCCAAATATTCAGTTAGCTAGTTATCCACTAATTTCCCAAGAGGCTTGGCTAATGCACTGAGGATAGAGATAGGAAGAAAATCTGTTAGAGTTGAAGGATTAGTAATCTTAGGAACAGGGCGAATCAGTGCTTGTTTCCAAATATTGGGGAAAATCCCAAGCTGTAGAGAACAATTGTTAATATGAAGTAGAACAGGAAGTATCACACGGAGAGAAAGTTTAACCATTTTAAACGAAATACCATCAATACCGATAGCCCCTGAGGTTATCTGTCGGTAAATGAAATTGATATGAAAATGTATGTATGAGTTGCATTAAAATACTTGTTTCTTCGTTATTTAAATGGTCTAATTTTAAAAGCTGAACAATATCGCATACTCTCCTCGCATGAGCTACTCCTTCTTCAGAAAATGGGTCGTCTTTATTTAGGCTTTTTTTCTCGGGTTTTATTATGTCAAAGTCTTCCAGTTTGGTTGGAGGCAGGGTTATCTCGGTATTTTCTGAGGTTGTATTTATCGTGAAGACCTTGATATATCCATTTTGTGGAGTTACCAACGCTACTCCTACAAAAATACTAGGTCCGACTCGGATTCTTGGCATATACCCCGATTTTGGATTATTACCTTTTAGAGGGAGAGTAATTAAGGTTTTTTGACGAGCAGGTAATCTGATTGTGGTGCTTGTTTCAAAAGGGATAGTAACGCCAAGCACGATCAGTTCTCCACTTGCATTCCCTTTGAATTTCAAAGTTGCTTCCTGAGATTTCAGAAGTTCTACTCCCAGAATTCCTTTCTGACGAATTTCAAGCTTCTCGGGAACCAACTGAAATTTGACAGATTTTTTTTATTATTGATTCAATTTTCTCCAAAGTTTTAGTTACTCCCTTCCCTGTTCCTATTAAATTGAAGATTTTATTTGTATATATAAAGATTTACTTTTGGATAGTACTTTTCTTAATCAGGTTTGAATTCGACGTGGTATCTATGAGGAACTCAGCTGCCTCAATATGGAAGCGATTATCATTTAAAGTTATCACCAGATTTTTACTTATTTCTGGGGAGTCGATGGAGCAAAGGACCCAACCTGATTGGACGATAAAGGACCTAGCTTTGGAAAGTAAGTTTGCCCTACTTTTTCTTTCACTCCTTTTTGAAGACCATTGGGAAAATGTAGACCCTCACTGATCAAATAACTCTTTCAGCTATACAGTTTTTCTCATAATGATTGGGACCCCCACAAAATCCGCAACACGTTAGGACATTGACGTCCTTATTGTTTTGTTGAGAGTAATTTCTCAATTCATGACAATTTCTCCTGATGTGTCCAGGCTTTCCACTCGCAAAGCATTTTCTGTTAATGTTCATTCCTATTACGGACATTGTCGCGAATGTTGGGGTGGGTTCTAGGATATGCTTGGGTTTTTTTGGAAATTGTTCAGGTTGCTTAGAAATTCTACCTCTGGCATTTTGAGTTGCACCGAGTTTCATCCCAGCAATAGCTTCTTGCGGGAAACCGCGGTCAATTATTTCGCGGATGTGCCGAAGAAGCTAAGGACTAAAGGCTGTCTTTATCGATTCGAATAGGGAATCTAGCGAGTCAGTTTCATGGTTATTGTCTAAGAACAAATTGGCGCTCCCCTTGATTTTATTCCCAATTAGCGTGATAAGAAAATGCCTATCTCCTGAATGAACGGAGTTCTCGGCTGATCTACATATCGTATCGTATAGTTTGAGGAACTTGAATCTCATGTGTATCATGACTCGTTTGGGAGCCTCCCGGGGTTATAATTTGAGAAAAAGGAGGTTGCTCTTCCCTGAACGTGTAAGGAACGAGACTTCCGTCCTCACTCACGCCATGAAGAATGAGGGGAGATTTTGGAATTGTCTGAGTCATATTTGCCGTTTCTGTTGGCTTAAAATGAGGCATGCTGTGTCCGGGAGTGGCTATGTAGCTCGAATTTTCGGTAATGGGATGGACATTTTCTAGAGCGTAAGCGTGATCGTCCCGTAAGAAGTCACCTTGGTTTTGGATTGATTGAAATTCTTCCTCCATCATAAAATTTATTGGGAAAATAAGCGCAGAGTCAAAGAAATAGAAAGATCCAAAAAGGTATTAACTAATATTCTTGAAAAGAAACTTTTGGCACAAAATTTTCGATATTGTCTAACAAAATTTTTCCTTTGATACACTAATATGCATTTTCAAAATGGTCTTTTTTAATCAACACAGATTTTGAGAAAATGTCCATCCCTATTCATTTCAATAATGTCTACCTCGAGATCTTTGTAAAACTTATACTTTCTTAATTTCAGAAAATTCCTACCACATATTTCTCAAGAAGCTTGGGAGAGCACTTATTTTTATCTACAAAACTTGGCAGAATTGAGATCAGAATGAAAAGGAGACTTACCATTCCGCATACAACATTCAGCATACTGGTACAAATTTTTTTGTTATTCCAATTATTGCACTTTTCACTATTCTTTTTATCTATATGACTTTTATATACTCCCGCACTAATAATATTTTTTTCTTCAGATCGATGTCCTCCGCTTTTAGATTGCCGGTTCCCTGGTCTCGACGGTGAATTAGCACCGAGCTATGGGTTCAAAGGCTTGTGAACCTTTAATTTTGTTTTCGATTCCTTCTAAGCATTTTTGTCCGTCACTCTTCAAATTGTGTTGGTTGGCAATGTCCTTTAAAACCCATTTATTTTTGACTAAAGGTAAAGAATCTCGATAAAGAATTATCACTTTTTCAGAGATGTTTCGCCAAGGTGAAGAAGTTGCTGGTCTATATTTAGTGGAGGTTTCTGATTCACTTGGCCAAGCGAAAATCTCATAGATCCTAGGTGGATTTGCAGCCTCACTCTTTTCCATGGCACATTTTAAATTGTTTTTCGCAATTATAAATTCCGATAAAAGTAATTATTATCAAGTTTCTCTTTTATTTGCACCAGTCTGAAACTTAATTCACTCAATGCAAATGTCATTTGAAGAGAACCTAGAACTTGGAGCACGTTTAGTGTTTCATGTTCACCCGATATTTCACTTTTAAATCGCTCTCTCATTTTCAAAATTCACTCCAGATTTATCCGGCCGATTATTTAATTAAATATTTCACCGCTGTCACCAGAAAATTGTCACGACCTGGCTTGAACGCAGTCTGGGAAATTTATTTTAAACTAAGTTCCTTTGCTGTTTTTTTCCGAATGCTGGCTCAACGAATGAGTATCGGGGGGCAATTTTTTTCCTCTTGGAAGCTCAAATCTTCACTTGAGGCCGAAAGTCCCTGCGGATCGTCAACACTTGCGATAAATATGTAAAATTTCAAAAATACTGCATTTCCAAAGTAGGCGAAAAAAAGTAAACAGAAACTATGTCAACAGCGCCGCCTGGTGTCACCATTGATCTCTAAAATCGATTTAAATGGACTTCTGGCGCAATATTCAAAATAGTGATAATTTTTGTAAAGTTGTGATAAATTTTTGAAAACCATAACAAATGTATCTTATTCAAAAATATATTTTTGTAAAAACACTAAACTAAGGGTTGATATTATAACATCACTCTAAAAACACTTCTGAATTTAAACCTGTCCGAATTCACCTGAAAAAACTCCGCGAATATTTGTCAATCGTATAAATGGGAACTTGAACAATGTTGAAGAATACTAGAAGTTTTTACCCTTATGATTTTTTGAGCGAGTCTCTCGGATAATTATTGTTGTTCTCACATTTCCTTGAACATCCTCTTGAAAATCGACGCAGTAAAATTCGTTTCTATATAGGTGGAACGATTGGGGGAATATTTATCCATCTTATTCTTAGGGAAACAGAATCATTTTCGAAAATAATGAAACTGGTTGCCTTCCGATTTTTTCAGGTGGTCAAAAATCATCATATTTTTTTCGGGATAGTCATTCCAACGCCCCCTTGAACCCACCCATGCAATCAGATTCGCTTCTTTAAAGCACAACTAAATTTTATACAGCTGGAAAAATTCGGGGAATATTTATGAACCTCACCGTTCGGAAATTGTGGTCCTCAGATCATGTTTTGTCATTATAGCACCCCCTCAGCCCACCTGCGCAGTACAACTAAATTCTATGCAGCTGGAAATATTTGGTGAATATTTTGTCTTGTTATCCTTGGGAGAAAGAACAATTTCGGGAAAATCAAGGTTATTGCTCTGCTGATTTTTTGAGGTGGTCCTCAGGCTATCCATGGTTATTTTAACAGACCCCTGAACCCACCAACGCAGTAAATCTGCATTCTCTAGGGCTGGAAACATTCAGTGAATATTTTCAATTCTTACACTTCGGAAAAATGATACTACAGTACAAGTCCGATAAGTTGCCGTCCGATAAGTGTACACTCGCCTTAACACGTCATCACACGCACGGCACGGCACGCACACTAATTGGGGTTCTCCCACTACGTGTGCTATTTTGCTTATGATTTGCGCATCATTCTTACGCATGCGCGCACCTAATATCGTGCTACTAGAGGGGGCATCCGATAAGTCCGCAATTCCTGGAATTTTCCGCTCCTACAGCCCCGAAATGAGAAACTTATCGGACTTCTACTGTATTTCGGAAAAGTCCATTTTATTGCTCCTATGATTTTTTGAGATGGTCTTCAGGCTATGAATTGTCATTATAACACCCCCACAACCCACCCATGCAGCAGAACTTAATTTTATCGTGCTGGAAAGATTTAATTAATATTTGTCTTTCTTACCCTTCGGAAAAAGACAATTTTTCGGGAAAATCGATGTTAATGCTCCTATGAGTTTTTGAGGTTGTTCTCAGGATAGATTGTCATTCTGATACCCCAGCTTAACCCATCCACGCAGTAGAACTAAATTATATAGAGCTGAAAAGATTCTGTGTATACTTTTGTTTCATATCCTTCCGAAAAATGATAATTTTTCGGAAAAATCAAAGTTGTTGCTCCTCTGATTTTTTGAGGTAAATATTTTCCATTCTTATACTTCAGAAAAATTACACTATTTCAGAAAAGTCGATTTGATTGCCTCTATGATTTTTCGCGATGGTCCTTAGGCTATGGATTGTCGTTCTAACACCCCCTCAACCCACCCATGCAGTAGAACTAAATTCTCTAGAGCTGGAAAGATTCACTGAATTCTTCCAGCTCTAGAGATATTTGTTTTACTGCGTAGGTGGATTCAAGGCGTGCTAAAATGACAATCCATAGCCTGAAAACCACCTTAAAAAAACAGAGGAGCAATAACTTTGATTTTTCCGAAAAATTCTCATTTTTTGAAAGAATGGCCAACAGCCATACCACGCTGAAAAAACCAGTTCTCGTCAGATCACTGAAGTTAAGCAGCGTTGGGCGCGGTTAGTACTTGGATGGGTGACCATTCGAGAAAACCGAGTGCTGTTGGCACATCGTGGGTGTGGTGAGCCTACACTTGTAGTTATTTTACTACAAGCTATCAACCTAGAAACACTACCCGAATCGGGTAGTGTCACGCCTACCCTGAAAGGGAAATGGCTTAATGGTATACTATATGAAGAGAAAATATTCACCGAATCTGTCCAGCTCTATAAAATTCAGTTCTACTGCGTGGGTGGGTTAAGGTACATTAAGTATTTTTCAAAATTGTTCAAGTTCCCATTTCTAGGATTGACAAATATTCCCGGAGTTTTTTCAGGTGAATTCGGACAGGTTTAAATTCAGGAGTATCTTTAGGTTGATGTTTTAATATCAACCCTTAGGCAGGAAACTCCCTCGAAAAGTCAGGGGGTATTTGTAAAATTTTACTTCGGAATTTGTTGAGTCATTATTTTACATTCGATGCATTTTTCCTTCTTTTAGCGTTTTTACAAAAATATATTTTTTAATAAGATACATTTTTTATGGTTTTCAAAAATTTATTACAACTTTATAAAAATTATCACTTCTATGTCTGTAGGAATAATTGTTCTATTTTGAATATTGCGCCAGAAGTCCATTTAAATCAATTTTAGAGATCAATGGTGACACCAGGCGGCGCTGTTGACAAATGTTGATTACAGAGGGTCCAGAGACATTGTGGCAACCCAGCCGGATGCCGCCATTTTGAGAAGGGATGCCACCATTTTCAGTTGAGGTTTTCTATAGGGTAGCATACTATTTATCTATAATATATGTATAAGAAAACTAAGCCAATCAGCAAGAATGACTCTAGATTGCCACACTGTCTCTAGACCCTCTGTAATGTCGATTTGAGTTTCCAAGAGGAAAAAAAATTGCCCCCCGATAATCATTCGTTGTGCCAACATTCGTAATTGATTTTTTAAGGTGAGTTTTCTAGGTTCGATTACCCCCTACATGAGCCTTAAATCTTCTAATAGCCGACTTAAAAAAGAAAAACAAGAAACAAGAAAAACATGAGAATTTACTAAGTACGAGACTGAATTTAAGCTTTGCATTAGCAAGACGAACTTCCCAAAAGAAGGATGCAAATCAATCTGATGATCATGTGTGAAACATCTGTTCTCTGGACATCTCTGTAGATTTACCCACTCTGGAACCCGGGGCTCTTGGGCGTTTACTTATAAATTCATTGCTAGAAATCATCCCCCAGAAGCAGCTGACTGTTTAATTGTTTCGTGGTTTCCCCAATTTTGGTCGCGTAGGCGGATCCACTTACAGTCCCTTCTTCGCGCTTTTCTCAAGCCAACGCACCACATCAAGGAGAGTGTATTCCTGTCACACTGTCACATGAATTATACCGTACTTGAAATTGAGGTTTAGTTAGTCTTTTCACACATGCCCCGTCGCCGAGTCCTTTGGGCATTTTATTGTTATTAGCATCTCCAAGTTTGAATTCAGACGAGACACTCTAGAGTTTGGTTTTCTTTAGTTCGGCTATTAAAAATGTTAAAAGTTTGTTTTCAATTTACTCTGGGAATTAAATAACGAACGCTTTCGATTTTAACATGATATTTCAGAGAAGGGAGGAATGTTTGCCTCTGAAATGTCTAGTCGTAAAAATGGTTCTCAGACTTAGAACGGAAATTGGTACTTAATGCTAAAGTGATTTTTCTCTCGAGCGTCGTTACCTACAATATAAATCATTATTATTTATTTTTACTCTCTAGCTATGTTCTGAGTTCTCTATAATTTATAGCCCTTGTAATAAGAGTGATATTTATAACTAAAATAATGATATAAATCGTGAGACATTTCCTCTAACTTTCTTGGTGACCTGTGAAGGTGTGAAATAAATCTTAAAGCTAAATATTTATGAGGCGAGACTAGTTTTTTGGTTCAAGTGCATTTTAAGAACGTTTCAAGATTATAAAATAACCCAGACTAGGCTCGCTGTCTCATAAAATAGAAATTCTTATGATTAACTTTATTCTAAAGTCTCCTTTTTGGATCTACAATTTTTCCATATTAATCTACTTTATTAAAGTTCGATTTTAATTTAGATTCGAATTTTCTACGTGACCATAAAGGAGTGACTTACGTATAGAAAGGTGAAAGAATGGTTTGCGGATACGCCTTTAGTATGTTTGCTGTCCGCTATAAGGATGAGCGCACAGGTGTGATCATCACAGTCATTCGCCTTCCTTTCCATTTCACGTCAATGCTAAATTATTCCACTCTCACTTTTAGGCAGTTATCTTTTTTTTCTCGAAAACCCAGATTTCGTCTCCAACCTCGAGGATTCTGAAACACGGAAGGAAGTTAAGATTTAAGAAAGGGTTGACTGTCATGAAGTATTCATAAAACTAATCCCTGTTTACACTACAAATTTTTGTTCATTTATTCTCATGCATATATTTATGTATGAAAACTTATTTATTCATATATCTTTACATATTTACAGTAATGTCCTGATGCTGAGTATAAAAATGCTATCTGTTTTTACGCATCTCGTATAGTTTACGAGATACTTACAAAACATTATGTATTTTGAAGTTATTAACGCAAATTTTAAATATTTGTTATCGTACAGATTCGTAGATTCTGATTTTGTAGCATTGAAATCTCTTATTTTAAAATTTTAAACAAAAGTTATTTCTGTTTTCAAGCTCTTAAATGTGGCCTACGTTATTACCGCCGCAGCTTAGCCACCAAAACTTACACAGAAATTCTATCTATCTGGGTTGTTGGCAAGAATAGATTAGGACTGAAATACAGCCATAAATAGGCCCAATGTGACCAACCATCTTAGGCAGGGGCCTTTGTTCGTAAGCACGTCAGAATCAAGAAATTTAACCAAAAAAATTATTTCGCAAATAGCGGTTTGAGAATAGGATATTTAGAAGCAATACATTCGAAAATATATTGTTCCATATATTAAGCTTATTGAAATTTCAAACATTTTTAAAACATTACATATGTCTGGAATCGTACAAACTTGTAGATTTTAAATATCCTAATCACAAATCGCTAATTGTAATATATATATATATAGTCAAACCTGGATTGAGCGATCCTTGATTCAGCGTTTCCGAGAATTGTCGCTGAGCAGCGGGGATGCGTGAGAGGGCCTGCGGGGGGGGGGGGGTGTTCAGTCAGGCATGACAAAACAGAGAGAGAAACAGGAGTGAGACAAAACAAGAGAGAGACAAAATAGTTCGCAGAGCCTGGATTGAAGCCGGCCGACCGCCCAAAACCGACGCTAAATCCAGGTTTGACTGTATATATTATATATTATATTATATTATATTATATATTATTTATTATATATATTCGGTTTTGATTGCTTGGGAATTGAACCGAAGGGTCTATGACAAAGCCGCCGAACGCGCCCTCGGGTTGCGGATAGAGGGTCCCTGTACCAAGGGTTCCTGCTGAATATGGTTACAATAATTAATAAGCAGTCGCGGACAATTGTCCGGGGATGGTCCCGAAGGAATAACTCCTAAGCGAAGGCGTAACAACCGTGCCGAAAGCTGAATGGCACCTGGGTGAGGTGTCTCAAACGGTGACTCTGGGATACCGGGCGACCTCTCAGAGTATCAGCCTTATCCATGCACGCGGGGCTCTACAAGGATAGACGAACCCTTTTCCCTAGCTGCTCGTGGGAACAACAATGACAACACCAAACATAGTTGTAGGAAGTGCGGTTCAAAACAATCGAACGCGCAGGGCTCCCGACAATGGGTCGCACAACAATGGCGACTACCCTAGAGTTGGGGAAGCCAATCAAGACGGAGTCAATGCGATTGACAGGCAGAATCTCATTACTTTTAAGTGGGCGGATCGACTCAGGGACGACCTGCTGGAGTGCTATGATACCAGTCAGGCCCTTGAACGAAAAGGTTACATGGCGCGACTGCATGCTCTGTGGTGCGAGAAACACCCAGAGCTCTCGGATTTTTCGCAAAAACGTCTGCGAAACCGTGCTGAGGACCTCCGGAAAAGGGGTTATATAAGCGCAGCACCTACTCAACTGCAGCCAGAACAAGCCGGCAACGGAGAAGGAGAGGCGACACTGAGAACAACCTCGAACAGGCATCCAATAGAGGAAGAACGATGCTTTAAGACCCGGAGAAACATCAACATTCAGGTTTCTCCCAAGCCCAAAGATTTGACTGAACTGGATGATGAGCTTCGTGAAGATTTTTCCGAAGAATCCGACCTCTGGACTATCAATTGTAGTGTGCATAATGCAGCGAGAACTTTGGCAGATGCAGACCGTAAAACAAAACCAACGGTTGATCATAAGACCAAAAGACGAATGCATCAACTCGCACAAAGATAGGCTGGGCAAGACAGTACGCATCTCGCATTCAGTGTGTGATTGACTCCATACTATCTGGCAGGAGTTTCACTGCCAAGGTTCGACAGTTCGCGCGTCAACTGCGGATCCGTCATCACACAATCAACAAGTCAAAGCTACTGACCATCAGGCAGCATATTGTTGACAGAATACGAGTACTATCTAACGCTAGGAGAAGTCTAGAGCGGAGAGAGAGATGGGTCAGAGAAAATCAACATTTTTTGTCTGACCCATCTCGACTCTTTCAAGACCCTCGAGTTACTGTCGACCATCCGCCCAAACCAGAGGAGGTCGAAGCATTTTTGAGAGAAGTCTACGAAGTCCAACATCCACTTGAAGAAGGCTCAAAGAACATAAATAGCTTCAAGGAGCTGTGCAATTACCTCATAACAGCTGAGGAGGAATGCCCACCTATCACTACCCTGGATGTGAAAAACATATTAAGAGGCATGAAGAACTATTCCGCTACGGGACCAGATGGTATCATGACCTTTTGGTGGAAGAAGTTTCCTTCAACCCACCAGCATCTGGCCCGAATATTCACCTCATACCTAAAGTCGGAAGAGCCTATTCCGGAGTTGTTGGTGGAAGGGCTCACAGCGCCTTTGCCGAAGACGGGCAACTTAGCTGACCCTAAGAATTACAGGCCAATAACTTGTCTGAACACACTGTATAAGATCTTCACAGCTATCCTAAATGTTAGGATTGTTTGGACAATTGGACCTGTGTGGCGAGAGATGTATGAACAACGTGGCTCAAAGAAAGGCGTAGCTGGATGTTGGGAGCACTTGCTCATCGATATATGAGCACCTCAGAGCAAAATGAAGACTCCGCAGAGTCGAGAGGAAAAGTGAGACAATTATCGTTGCGCTGTCTCACTCTTCAGGCATTCTGTGTAAGAGTTTCTCTTTCTAACGGTACTTGTCTCGTTTTTCCTCACGGCTCTGCGGAGTCCTTCTTTCGCTCTGACGTGCTCATATGTGTCTGTAAAGCCGCAGCATCCTGTCAGCCACTTCTGTCGATGGCCTGGATTGATTACCGGAAAGCTTTCGAATCAACCTCCCATAAACTTATCATCTGTCTGTTGGAAAGCCTGAAGGTTTATCCACACATCGTGAGGTGCATAGAGAGATTAATGCCGTTTTGGAAAACCAGATTTACTATCTCATCTGGAAAACATCGTGTGATCACTAACAGTATCACCTTTCAGAGAGGTGTGTTTCAGGGCAACACCAGGAGCCCTCTCCTCTTTTGCCTCACATTATTGCCACTATCTTCCGCACTTCGCCATTCCAAAGAGTACCTCTGCGGCAAACCTAGGAACCGAAAGCATAAGGTCACTCATGTATTTTACATGGATGATCTTAAGATCTATGCTAGAAATCAAGAGAAACTAAATCTAGCTCTAAAAATTGTCAAAGAGTACACTCAAGAGATTGAAATGGAGTTCGGGTTAGAGAAATGCGCCAAGGTTAATTTGAAGAAATGAAAACTTAATGGCATCCCCGAAGATCCTGAGCTCGTTGACAAGCGCTATACGACATCTTTGCGCTGGAGAGACCTATACATACCTGGGCGTGCCACAGAGCCGCATTCAGGACGTGACATCTATAAAGGATACTCTCCAATGCAGATACAAACGTCTCATCCGACGGATATGGTCTTCCGAACTGTCGGCGAGGGACAAAGTATCTGCAACGAACATGCTTGCCATCCCCGTAGTACTCTATTCATTTGGAGTAGTTCCATGGACGAAAGACGAGCTGAGTCATCTCGATATCGGGTCCGGAAAGGTTATGCACATGAACAAAAGCATGCACCTTAAGTCTTCTGTTCCACAACTTTACATCTCACGCCGCCTAGGTGGTCGCGGAATACTGAATCTTGAATGTCTTCACAACAGGATTATTCTAAGTACAGCACATATGGTCGCAAATGGACAAGACCCTCTTCTTAAAATGGACAGGAAACACGAAGAAGTAGGCAAAGGGGCGTTTCTGTACAAAGCAGCGGAGGAGGCTGCTGTAACACTCGGCCTTGACTTCAATATTAGGGATGAGCAAAATGCATCAAATCTTATCCATCTTGAATACTCACTCCTGAAGGCCCGGATTAAGAAAGCACAGGATAAAAACTTCCGCGAACAGCTGCTCGACAAGAGGATGCACGGCATCTTCCACAGAAATGTGGAAGATCAGTCGATGTCGTATGAGATAACGTTTGCTTTCCTTAGATCACCCGGATTAAAGTCGGGCACGGAGGGCTTCATTTTGGCATGTGAAGACGGTGTCATTTCCACTCTAGCACAGCCCGAGCATCTGGGACACATACTATCTAGTTGTCAAAATCATGCGGGAACGACCTACATCCAAAGGCACAATGCAGCACTAAGAGTGCTTTATTACCATCTCTGTCACTCTTACGGCATTAGCCCAAATATTTCTCCGCTAAACGCTTCTAGAGAATTAGAGTCAATTGTCGCAAATGAGAAGTGCCTCATATACTGAAACTTCATATTCTCGACAATTGTTTCTGTTGCGGACTCGAGGCCTGACATAGTTCTCCTTGACTTCGAGAATGGAACCATGTTCGTTATCGAATTTTCAGCACCAGTTGACAAAAACGTCACAGCCAAGGAGAAAGAAAAGAAAGAGAGGTATAAAGACCTTATAAGGGAGTTGCGACGGTTATACCGGGAATATTCTGTTAGGCTAATCGTCTTGATCATCGGCGCTCTTGGAGGTGCCAAGGTTTCACTGGTTAATAGCCTGAAAAGCATCCCTGCGTGTCAAGAAAATGCTGGGACACTTGCGGGAAAATGCAGAAGGCGGTCGTCCTTGGGTCGCTTCGTGTTCTCAGGGTGCACGAGACTTTTGCCGGATCATCGTATTGAGTTTGTCGCAGACTGTAACCACCTATCTCACGGTCGTGAGACGTGGTTACAGCTGAAATTTTACCGCGATTTCGCTGGGAGCGGGTGCAATTTTTCAGATTAGCACCCGCTCCCGGCGAAATCCTGCAGTTGTCATTATGACAAACTTTTAACTATATATATATATTCTTTGGACATTTCTTTGGACACCGTTCCAACAGCCTTAAGTGATAGAATAACCCTACTGCAAATTCCGACATGGGCACCTAAAGAGGAACCTATATGGAATCCCATATAGGATCCCATATGGGAATCCGTATGGATTCCTATACAAAATCGTATGGGCAAATTGGGACATGAATTAGTATAGGATCTTATGCGGGATCCCATGTGGGAACCTATATGGGATCCTATGCGGATTCCTATGAATTTTCCTACGCCATATCCCCGGTTCAAGTCCCTCTGTCAAGTTCCTACCTACAATCCCATATCAAAATCCTAGGCAGATTCCTACCAAAAATCCGACATAAAAACCCTCTTTAAAATCCTTGTCGGAGCCCCCACATAATAATTATTATGTAAAATTCCACATAAAAACATAGACGAAATCATTGCAAGATCCCTTCCTTAAAAATTGCTTTGTTGAAACCCACACGAAATCCTTGCGGGATCCCTTCCTTAAAATTTCCTACATTAAATCCTACATTAAAACCTATATTAAACCCTCGCGGGATACCTTCTTTAAAATTTCCTACATCAAATTCCACATGGAACCCCTTGTGGGATTCCTTTAAAAGTATCTCCTTCGTCAAATCTCGTACGGAAACTCTCATAAAATCCCTCACAAATATTTCCTACACTGAACCCCACAGGAAGCCCCTCGTTGTATCCCATGCGACGGTTTCCAACGTCAATTCCTATATGAAAACCTTGACATGAACCTACCCGAATGTATATTTGAGTAGCATAAAATATGCTTGCTGTTCAATAATCTTGATTCAAATCTTATCATTTTAATGTCCCATATGGAACTGCAGTCTTTGAAAAATACTAAAAATACATTATCACATCTTGTGTTACAGAAAGCCATTAACATTTTTATAAAAGATACCAACGTCAAATTTAGTCTAAACAAAATTCAGCTTTCTGCACCTTGGGAGACGTCGGTAAAAATAATAAGAAACAAAAAAAAATCAAATTTGAAACGTAAGAAACAGAAAAATGAGTTTGCAGAAATCTGCACTTTGTAAAACGTAGATACGACGACTTTAAGAAGTACTATGTCCATGTCGTTAAGATGTCTTTACGATATCGTAAAAACGTCGTACGATCTGACGATGTCTTTTCGACATCGTAAATACATCTTAACGACATGGACATAGTATGTCTTAAAGTCATCGTGAAGATCTCGTACCGATGTCTTAAAGACGTCGTCAAATGTTGTGCCTTCTGGGAAGGGACAGAATCATTGCACTGGAAGTCTATCTGTCTGGGTTGTTGGCAAGAATAGATTAGGACTAAAATACAGCCATAAATTTTTGTTCATTTATTCTCATGCATATATTTATGTATGAAAACTTATTTATTCATATATCTTTACATATTTACAGTAATGTCCTGACGGTGAGTATAAAAATGCTATCTGTCTACATTACTGGTTGAAAAAATAACATAATGAAGATCGAAATTAGAACTATGTTGAAAAGTAGTTTATTAGGACCCTGAAGAAGTATAATTAATTTGATGTGGACTGATGAACCCACTCAACTTGCGGAATGACGAAATTATTGTGTTAGGAGTTTTACGGTTTTTCTATTGGCAAAAATGCATTATAGAAAAATATGGTAAGTCTGGGAAATAATAAATGTAAACACAGTACAATTTAGTGAAACTGATTTTTGTGTTTTTTAAATTTATCTTTTTTTCAGCAGACTCTAAAACATATTTATAACATCTGACGGTTTTTACTGGTAAAAACTGGTAAACCTCAGTTTTTCTCAAATTTACTGTTTTTGTATTTATGACGTCTTAGGCTTATCATACTTGTATAGTTACGTAGCCCCGTACTGAAACCTTCGTAGTTTCGGTTTTACATTTTTCCCACTGACAGGATAGGATAGGATCAGATGGAATAGGATAGGATCTGATAGAATAGGATAAGATAGAATAGGATCGGATACAATAGGATGGGAGTGAGGGGGCCGGGCGAATGGTACGACCTAATAGGCTACGAAACCTCTTTCGTAGGCACATGTCGCCTACTCAGACTAATTTTTTCCCAATGAATTTTTACCGGTAGAAAAGCCTTTAGTACTGAAGAAATCTTTTCGGCATTCCCATGAAGGTTAAAATTGTTTTTATGAAAGACAGGTCATAAAAGTAAGTTATTGTATAGAGAACGTTCATTAGAAAGCTGTACACATTTTAAGAAACGTTAAAAACTTTCAGAAACATAAAAAAAAGAAATAACATGCAATCCACACCACATTAATTACAATTTCATCGGAGTCCTAATACACTGATTTTTCAGATAGTCCCAATTTTTGTTTTTCACCCACCCTTATCATCAAGGCATATCAATATTCTGCAACATTCATTTGCCATAATTTATTTTTAACGGAATTCTCATTTGACCCAAATTTCGGTTATATAAAGGGTATTTGACACAGTCAAATCCCTATAATACTAACGTCTTTTTTTCGGTGTGCCAATTTTTTTGTAACGATAGAACTTTTTTTTAATGAAATATCTTACTGAAAGTTTGGAAAATGCATGAGAAGACCTACGTTTATATACTTTATTTGAATCGGAATTTTGCAAAAGATTATTTCCGAAGAAATTAGCTCCCAGTTTTTATTTCTTCGGAAATGTTTTTTTTTTTTTTTTGCAAAATTCCGACGAAAATTATTTACTTATCACTGCTTGCTATTTCAAACGCTTCTGATTGAAAACTATGCAGCTAATAATGCTTCGAATTTCGTATTCTACAATTCCTAGTGATTTAAAATTGAAACCATACTATT
>CAKNYM010020592.1:766-19149 GCA_932195095.1 Andricus curvator | reverse complement strand
TATCATAATTTAAAGTTGATGCAAGAACAGAAAAGATGTGTTGATTCGAGTAGAATCGATCGAATTATAATATTAATACATTTTATTGAAGAGTAAGGATGCTAGGGTAATGCATAATATTTGAAAAATCGGTTTTTTATTGTAAAACTTTTTCCATTAGCATAATTCAACGTTGACGCAAGAATATAAAAGATTCCCTGGTTCGAGACGAATCGATTGACCTACAATTTTATTAAAAAGTAGGGAAGTTATGGTAATTTATATATTTTTAAAATCGTTTTTTATAGTAAAAATTTTCTCATTCTCATAATTTAAAGTTAATGCGAGAATAGAAAAGTAGTGTTGATTCAAGACGAATTGATTGACCCATAGCATTTATACATTTTATTGAAGAGTAAGGAAGCTATAGTAATGCATAATATTTGAAAAAACGATTTTTTATCTTAAACTTTTTTCACTAACATAATTCAAAATTGATGCTAGAACGGAAAAGATTCCTTGATCGAGGAAAATCGATTGATCTATAATATTAATACACTTTATTGAAGATTAAGGAAGGTATGGCTCATTTATAATATTTGAGTCATCTGCTTCAAACAGAAAAACTTTTTTCATCGACATAATTCAAAGTTGACGCATGAATAGAAAAGACTTTTTGATCATAAATTTTTAAATAGAGTAATTCTGACCATTTTTGTAAAGAAATAATAAAGCTGGGAAAGGGATAGGGTGCGACAGAACTTTTCCCTTTCCTTTTCCAGCTCGAAAAATTATCATTTCGAACACAAAATTTGATTTGTCTGATTTGTCGCTGTGTTAAAATTTTTTTTGTATTTTTCAGCATTTTTTGAACGGCCCCTATATATATGAGGTGTCAAAAAATGGTGCCTTCAAAGTATATATCATTCGACGCAGAATTTCACGAAACGTATAAATCAATAGCGTCTCAGAAAAGTATTTTTGGTGCCTTTTTTGAAAATCTTAAGGATCAGTTATATCTCTGGCTGGTCTGAAAGATCTAAATTCTAAAATTCAAACAAGAAACCTAAAACTTGATGCAAGGAAAGTGTCCTTGAAATTTTCACTCAATAGCTTTTGTTAGCATTAGTAAATTTCCCGAGTACCCCATCCTTTAAATTTAACGATTAAACCTGGAGATGTAAAGAAAAGCAGGTATACATTTCGGGCGAGAGGGCGGGGCACTTCTGATACTCCTGTTAGAAATTAGATCCCATTGATTTTGTTATTTTTCCTTAAATATTTTCTATTTCTTCAACACGTCATATCTACCTATAATTCTTTGAATTTTTATGATTTCAAAAGGAAATTTTTATCTAGCATAATAACGTACATAATAAGGTATAATAAGACAATATGAATTGCGAATTGGATTTTCTGTTATTATATTAGTTTACAATTTATAATTCAAGTTAAATTAAAATTAATAACATAGTTATTCATCACGAATAAAATTAATTTGATCATACGGTCATATAGAATGCAATGGATTCAGATGTTAAAGAATCATAATTTATTTGTCATAACCGACGTACGTTTCGACCTAATTGCAGGTCTTCTTCAAAGGTAATTATCACCTGTAGTGATGTTGATAGATCCTTAACACATTTCAATTTTATTGTATATATTATAAAATTCTCTTCGTTTATCCACATTACGGTTTTAATATTAAAAACTTAGTCTTCATTTAAATAAAACTTTATCTGTCCTTTTATTAATATATTACGTCAAAATTGAAACCTCAAAATTTAAAGAGGCTTCAATATTCAGTAGTAACTACATTTTAGAATGAATTGTTGTGTTTTGTACAGACAAACCATATACTATCAATGAAATTGCCATCCCATTGCCATTTGTTCTTACAGAATTGCATCAGTGCATGCTCCCGACCACATGGATTGATCCTTTCTGGGGTAAGTTTGTTTGAAAACTCATCTGTTTTAGTTAAGAGTAACTGATTTTGTTGCAAGAATTCGACTTTTTTCATTGAATTGAACTATTTTTAATTGAAAATTAAAATCTTTTTTGGCTGAAATATCAACAATTACATTTTATGTTGAATATTGATCTTTTTTGAAAGAAAATCGACGATTTCCCTATTTTCAGTCACCCTATTTTCCCTGTGTTGAGAGCATTTTTGACTGTGAAATGCATTCTCTGTTGACGGGTTATTGTCCAAAATTGTTAAAACTTCAAGTTGCCCGTCTACAAAAATGTCATTAATATTAATTTTTTTTTCCCAAATTAGATGCAGCTACAGACCTATATAAAAACAGTATTGTGATAAAAATGAAGAATGGATATTGCTACTATGGATGGATCAAGTTTCCTCGCGGCGCAGGAATACCCACCTTCCTGCATCGCAATCAAACCAACGAACCTACCGATGAGTTTTTGGCTTTTATACTAGTAGGCAACGTACATGCGAAAGCAACTATCTACTTCAATGAACGTGTAGCCCGTAAGGCTCCAAGTGATAAAATAATCGCTCGTATACATATAAATCTTTACATGTATTATGTAGCTGAATCTTTCAAAAAGTATGATGTCACGCGACGTTATCATCTTCCTGGCCTAAAATTAGATTCACCCTATTATCCAGCCAGCAACTACGTATATATTAAAGTGCCAGATGGTAAGAAAAACGTTGTGTATAGGTCTCCTTTACAAGCTATAGGTCCACCTGAAAATACTATCATGATAAGACTGACGAATGGACTTTGCTACTATGGAGAGATCCTGCATCCTGGCGGCGAATACATACCCACCTGGCTGCATCCTAACCAGAAAGAATCTACCAATGCCTTTCTGGCTTTTTTGTTATATATGGGCGTACATAGGGTGGCACATATGTACAGGAATGAACATGTAGCCCCTATGGCTCCGACTGGTCAAATAATCGCTTCTATGCATGACGCAGGGAAAACATATTTTATAGCTGAATCTTTCGAAGTGTATAATGTCAACAGTCGTAAGCGTCGGCGTTCTGACCTAGGAGATAGTTTACCTGAATATCTAGAGAGAAACCACGTATATATTACAGTGCCAATGGGTACGACTAGCGTTGTCTATAAGTCTCCTTTAAAACGTATAGAAATTCCACGACTCAAAATGTTTGTGTAGACCACTATGCTGGAAACATTACCTTTGTTCTAATATTTTTTAGCGATTTGGTTAAATTGCCTATCTTGAAATGTAGGAGTGCGATAAGAAATAAAACTTGTTATGTCTAGCTGAATTTTTATTTTTTTATTGAAGATAGAAAAATTGGGACATTTTTTTTTTAGATGAATGTGCTGAAAGATTTTCTATTAATCCAATTTCTTGAGGGATGGCTGAAACTGATGGTCCTGGCACAGACCATATAAACTCAAAGGTCAAAGCATCAATAAGTGTCATTTGGTGATTGTGATTTCTCTTTTGTGAAAGCTCCTTCGGCTTTAACGAACACATTCTCATCACGTATCTCGTGCTTCACACTTGTTTTTGTCCAATATATCAAACGTATATTATATTTATTTTTTACCCTAGTTTGCGTCTGCTTATTCAGATTTTGCACTAATTTATCAATGATAAATTTGTAGCTCTGTTTTGGGTGAGCAACTTTTGTTCATTAATTTTTTTGTACCTTGTGTCGTTTATTCAAGAATTTTATCACCTTTCTGTCTACTTATTTGTCTGCCTATTCATTTTTTTCGTAGCTTGTGTTGTTTGTCAAAAGAATTTTATTTTTAATTATTTTTTTTCTACGGATGAAACAAAAACTATGCTTCCTATCAAAAAATGATCGACATGAAATTTGTAAATCTTTTTTGGATGCTTAATTTCTGTCAGCTGAAGTTATCCGATATACAGAGGAAGTTATAATTAAGAATATTTTTAGTTGTTTTGATGAGAATTTTGAAAGGATTGAAAAACTGGAGTAGCAGCAGGAGGTGAGAATAAGGTTTTTGGTAAGAGCGGATGAATTGCTCTAAACTGGTGATAACAATTCCTTTCTGAAAAAACTCTACAGGCCCGGGTAATAATATTTGGTCTTGATTTTGGATTGATTGAAAACTAATCCAAGACATCTTCAAGTTACCTGATTCCTGGAAATGGCAGGCCCTGTCGGTGGGGTCCATAGCTTAGAGAGGTCTGAGCATAGTGGACAATAAAATTTTTAAGAGTAGAAAAAAATACTTCCTGATAGAGAAAGGTTTGTAATTACCTAAATTTTCAAATATATTTTTTTTACATATTTCGATATAATTCCACCCCAGAAGCTCGAAAATAAATGTTTGCAAAAAATATTTGTCTCTGTGGGTGTGTATTTAACTTTCTTCCTCCACCATATTTAACGTAGTATAGTACACCTTTGAAACAAGTAGTTGAGTTTTCTACCAAGAAAGATGAATTACACTGGTTTACAAAAAAAAGGTAATGACTATTTGACAAGACCACTTTATCCTTATGTATTTTGACGCGCTGAATATGAATCCGAGGTCTATTTACCTCCATTACGTCAGGTTCAAGATCATTTCAAGGTCAAATACAGGGAAAGCCGTGCAATAAACCTCGGATTTCGATTCAGCGACCCCAAAAACATATGTAAAAGGTTTTTGAAGTTTATTGCACGCCTTTTCCTGTATTTGACCTTGAAATGACCTTTAATCTGACGCGGTGGAGGTAAATAGACCTCGGATTCCGAAACAGCGAACGCAAAGCATATGTACAAGGTTTTTGAAGTTTATTGCACGGCTTTTTCTGTATTTGACCTTGAAATGACCTTGAACTTGACGTGATGGAGGTAAAAATACCTCGGATTCATATTCAGCGCGTCAAAATACATGAGGATAAAGTGGTCTTGTCAAATAGTCATCACCTTTTTTTTGTAAACCAGTGTTATTCTCAATGAAAAATTTAATATTTAAAGTTCCTACTAAGGGGCATCAACTTGTAACCAAAAATAGATGATAATTATGAATTGCCAAAAACAAAGAAGAATCTTTAAAAAATATTTCAATCTTATGCAAATAAAATTATTTCCCAACAAAGTAGTTCGGCTTTCAAGGGAACAGTTGAAAATAGGAAATAACAAATGTCTCTTCCAAAGTAGTTTTCAGGTGCTATTTTGAACAAAAAATTCAAGAGAATAAAATAAAATATTACTAGATTTCAAAGAATTTAAGACAAATTGAGGAAATTTCAGTGAATTCCACAGAATTTGAGCAAGGAGTTTCAAAATTAAAATATAAAAATTGTCCCATCTCTATATTCTTTCCATTCTAAATAATTAGTATAAATGACCTTGAAAAAGGTTTCATAATCTGGGAATGACAATGAATTTATTTTTGTTCTTAGAGTCCACTCTGAAAATCTTGAATCTTTAACGTATTTTAAAACAGCATTCAAAAAAATCTTTCTTTAAATTGAACAAACATTTTTGCGTTAGGGTGTGAAGCGTATCCTTAAAAGACTCTGGGACTTTTCCAAGTTTTCCAGGACAAAAAATACATTTTTCCATGTATCTTCTTTTCGCAGTGAAAAAATACTTTCCATGAAACATAGTAGAAACTGTAGGTCTGTTGAAAACTAGAAAATGGTTACATGCGAAATTTATTATACGCCTCAAAAATTTGACTTTAGCGTCAGAAACTCGTTTTTTGGTGATTGTTTATTTTATCATGGTGAAAAATCACGACGTTGCGATCAGAAATATTTTAAGGTTTCTCCTTTTTCCAGCTGTAACAAGAAACCAAAAAGTATGCGTTTTCAATTAAATACTTGAGTTTTAAACAAAATATTCGAACTTTCAAGAAAAAACTGGAATTTTCTACGGTAAAAATCAATTTTTATCCAAGTAGTTGAATTTTGACCAAAAAATAAGTCTTCAACCAAAAACAAAGTTGAGTGTAACGACTAATTAAATAATAAACATTTCAACATTTCAAAGAAAGGTGCTTGGGTCCAGTGAATGTGAACGCGAGGAAGGAGGTTAAGCAAGGAAAGAAAAGGACGCAGTCTTAGCGCCCTCTATTGGTGGAATAGCAAAGGTGAAGAAAAGAGGTTAACTAGGGTATTGCAATGATCAGCAGGGCCAAGAGAAACAGAGAGTGACAAAGGAGGAGTGCTGGCGCACGACAACAGAAAAAACAAAATGAAAGACAAGAAAATGCAGAAGGTGTAGGGAGCCTTGAGTGTAATGAAGGAGCTCGAAAAGCAGCAGGAAAAATTTTTGGTACACCTAAAGGAAGATTGGGAGTTGGAGAGGGCGCAAATGAGAGAGGAACGGAAGATAGATAGAACTCAGCGCAAGGTGTGAGACAGAAAGGAACAAGAAGGAAAAGGCAGAAGTGAGAGGAGTAGGATGCCAAACAGGAGAAGAGAACACTACGCGGAGGGCCCAACCGAAAAAGCTGACAGAAGAAAATTAGTTGAAAGAGAGGGAAGAGAGAGCGGAACGGAAAATAAATTTAAAAGTACTGGAAATGGGGGAGGAAGATAATGAACTGACGAACGTGGTGGGACTCTAGGCTTCGCATACGAAAATCGTGGCAAAAGTGGATAGGTCAAAGAAAATAGGCGGTGGGATGCAGCTCCAGTGGAGGACATGAAAGAATAAAAGGGACTTACTTAACGCCAGAGTAAAATTGAAAGGCTCGGGTCTGGATGAAAGAGGACTTAACTAGAAGGAAGGAGGATATCCAGGAGTGATTGGGAAGGGAGAAGAAAAGGATGGCAAATACGGGGGATGAAGTATACTCTGTCCAGCGAGAGAATACTCACCGTCGCTCAATTTTCGCAGGAAAGGTTGCAGTAAATCCTGCCGTGCTCTTTGCGTGACACTCGGCCTTGGAATTTAAGAGAGGCCATAAATTTCGAAGGAAAGGATTCCTTTAAAGTGGAAACTTGAAAATCAGTATACCATGCCTAAACCCCACACTTTCACGACAGCCTGCATAAACTAGACGAAAATTCGTATTTCGCGTAGAGTATTTTCTCGCTGAACAGATTATCGACATGAATTTCATGAAGGGGAGAGTAGGAGAGATGATCTGGCAGTGTAGCGAGCAGAAAAGAAAGATTCTAGTGACTGGCACAGTAACAAAGAAGACAGAAGAAGAACAAGATGGGAGGAAGATCAGGGGGGTGAAGCATGTTAGGGCAGGAGAATAAGTGAGTGCGGAAGTGGAAAAAAAAAGAAATGAGTGGGGATAATGATAGCGAGGAGGGAGAAATTCTGAGACACCAAGTATAAAAGAAAAGACGTGTTTAGAGACGTTAAGGGGATTTACCAGAGTTAGAAAACGGTATTCCCGTTTCCAGCCGCACGGTTGAATATTTTTGTCTGATATTTTGCATACCTCATCTAAATATCAGTTTGTTTTGCTGACCAGAGTCGGTTTTTTGAGAAAATGTTTATATTTGATGTTACAAACAAAAAGAAAAGAACAATACAATCAAATTGCAGTGACGCTCAGTGTTAGCTCAGTTAGCATTTTCGCGGCATGGCCATCGACCCTCATCAAACTCACGAGGCAGACACCCCGGAACGCGTCGGATTACCCATAACGAATCACCCCTTCATTGTTATGAGATGCAGGCCGGTTAAAAAAACTGCAATTATAAAAGCATGACGTGATTTAATTTCGATTAGCAGAATTAGTTTACTTATATAATTTAAAGAGAGTGAAAAAAGATTTATGATAATCGTTTAATATTTGCAGTAATAATCTCCCAGTCGATGAGTTCCGTGTAGTCTTTTGCGTCAAAATTCAACGAAGGAAACTCGAATTTCCTTAATTTTGATTCCCCAGTTGATTGTCTCGCAGAAATTATTCGAGACACTGCGAGCTTGCGAATTGTCTGCCTTTCGTCAGATAGAATAGCGAGAAGAAGATGTTACGGTGAGCAAAGTAGGCATTATTTTGCATTACTTTTTGAATACATTCAGCAAGATCTTCTTCTAGGTACGCACTCAAAGAAATGCTTTTCCAGAGATGTTTCGGGGCATCTTTAATAGATGGTTGACACTTAATTTCGAACCACATTGGGACATATACTCTCATGATCAATTGAACTAAAACTCTTAACTCAAATTATAGATTCTCTGTCCCAATGTAAGTTCGAAGAGTGTTACTCATCCTAGTCAACCATCTGGCGTGCGATAAATCCCTGGACTTTTTCGAGCAAGATCTTCAGAACACTCTCCTTCTTTGATAGCATTCCATATATCTGGCAGATAGTTTTGACCAGAACTAAGTTCACGGGTGTCAACTATAGAAGAATTAGGACTGTCGACAGCATCGAAGTTTACGACCGAAAGTACTTCACAAGAAGATAAGCTTTTTCCGATTGGACCAGAAAAGTCGTTAGGACCAGAAGTTCCTCCATCAAGTTTTATAAACAAAGCTTTAAATGGCAGCTCATTACCATGAAGCTGACAGACACTCCATTGTAGCGGTTTACCCAATTCTATTTCTAGAAATCGAATCATACCTGCGTGTTTACCATGGTTCGTAGGACAGTCGTCATAACCGACACAATCTAGATTGAAGGTAATTATTTCTTTGTCAAAGAAAAACTAAAGGATATCATGTGTAATCGTTTTTGCATCTGAAGAAGATGAGGATATGTCTCCTAAATCAGTACTTCCTGGTTCTTGAATAAGAGAAGTATGTTCTTCTCGTTTTGTTGTTTGCCGTGTTTTTCCTTCACTTTTTCCATCCATTACTTATGTTTCGGCTTTTCTTCCATCGAAGTAAAAAACCTTTATTTCTGAAGCCAAAGAGAGCTGCTCTTTCTGAAGTTGATGGCGAGTTTTTGTTCTTTCCCGATAGAGTTTACTCTTGTCAAAAACTAAAACTTTTACTTCCGGAATGTACTTACTCACGTCGTGTAAAATTGATGAAGCCAGTGAAGCAGCAGACCTGTATCCGATGACGTATCTGTCACAGACTTTTGAAAATGTTGGACAGTTTAATCTTGTCTGATCTGTAAATTTATTCCAATAATGGACCCATGCATCCTCAACATCTTTGGCGGGCTGGTAATCGTCTTTCACATTGTCATCCATAATCGAGCCACAGTAAGAACTTTCACCTTCAATTTGCACTTTCTGACGCTTTCTTTGGATAACTTTTTCACTTTGGTCTTGAAGTACATCAGTCATCAAACGCTTCGATTGTACTTCATGATGATCTGATTGTTCCGAATCAATTTTTGGAAGAGGCGTAAATGATTTTCTGATTCGCCTGGAAGATCGCTGATCTAAGAGAAACACTCTGGCAGCTTTAGAAAGACTATCTCACAAGTGCATGAATTTTCGAAACTCTTAAGCACGTAGGAGGGAATTTGAATTTGAATTTGAGCTGAGTCATTAAACTCAATATTGTGAATTCGAAAATAGGCTACGTTATCTCGACCAATATAACGTATTTGCAAGTCACGGATCAAAAAAACTCTTTTCTGGAAAATTGTATTTTCTTAATTGAAAATTGAAGTACTCAGTTAAAAATTCTTTTTTTGGGATCATCGTTCATCTTTTTGGTTGAAAATGAGACCACTTTGCTCAAAAAGTCGTTTCTTCTATCATTAAAAATTAACTTTTTACAATTGAAAATTTATTTGTCCAGCCGAAAGTTGTTGGAAATTTTTTCTTTTTTTTTTTAATAAAAACTCGTCATTTTTGGTGGAAAATTAATATTCTTTGTTTCAAATTTCCACAGGAAATTCTTATTTGGTGGAAAATTCATATTCTCGGGCTAAAAATTCAACTGTTTTACAGAAAAGTTCGTCTTTTGGCTTTAAAGTTTTTCTAGAAATTGAAAATCAATAATTTTGACTGATTATGTAACTATTTCAGTTGTAGATCCATTGTAGCTGTAGTTGAAAATTCATCTGTTTGGTTGAAAGTAAATTATGATTTATTTATTTCTTTCAATTAATAACAAATGCTGTCACCTGACAAAGTCTCCTAATAAATACGGTTTTTAAAATGGAAAATAGTCGTTCTTCAAGAAAATATCTTTTGGGAAGGATTTCCCTAAGTTCTTTACAGTGATTTTCGTTGAAAAAAAAAACAACAAAAATCTGCAGTCTGAACGAATTCTGAATTGTACAAAGAATAAGATCCGTGTCAATTAATTAACAATCATGATATTAAAATATATCCCCGCCCCCGCCCGCCCCAATCTGAATAATAGAAAATCTTTAGCATAATGTATAGAATTCCTGAAACTAAAACCAGAATTCAACGATCAAATTTGGACAAACACCACAAAATGCTCCTATTGCAATTCCTAAAAACAAAAAAATTTGTTTCTTTGCACAAAAATAAAAAATAGGAAAGAAAAATGAGAAGGAAACCAACCAAATCCCCTTCCATCTCTTTTTTATTTCTTTCGGCTTGTTTATTTTTATTATTATCAAATCACAATATGAAAGCATGCACAATATTTACCAACGTTTCGGTGCTCACACAGCACCCTTATAAAGGCAAGAAAAATTAGAGCAGGTAGGAACAGCGACGAAATAACGACGCTATCGCCTCGATACCTGACAACTGAATGTGGATCAAAAGACAAATTTGTTAGAAACAAACAAGAAATAAAAGTAAGTCAAGACCCATGAAAAAGTATTGCTAAATGTAATTAATCATACTAGAATAACTTTTGTTTAATTTATCCAAATCAGTTTCTCAGGGCTCCAGTCAAACCAGTCACACTCATGGTCAACATCAACAAACAT
This sequence comes from Andricus curvator, assembly GCA_932195095.1. Taxonomy (NCBI): domain Eukaryota; kingdom Metazoa; phylum Arthropoda; class Insecta; order Hymenoptera; family Cynipidae; genus Andricus; species Andricus curvator. The sequence continues at coordinate 8,400 of CAKNYM010020592.1, read as the reverse complement.
CAACAATTTTATCTGTAGATAAAATGTTACTTTGTTTGTTTTTGATTTGTTGAATTCTAATCATGACATGTTGCTCAATCAAGTTTTGTGGGTAATGATTAAGAAAGAGGATATTCCTAACAATATTCGAATTCTCTTTGTGAAATGAAATGTGCGACAAACCTAGAGCTCTGTCAACTAAAATTTTGATTACTGCAATTTTGTTTTGAAAAGGATGAGCTGAAAAGAAATTTAAAATTCTACCTGAATATGTACTTTTCCGATACCAATTAGTCATAATATTACCATCCTGACCCTTAATTACTCCTACGTCCAAAAAACTGATTCTATTATTGTTCTCTATTTCATGGGTGAACTGAAGTTTTGAATGAAAAATATTAAAGGCATCAAAAACTGTCTGTCACTTTGTTAGAAGAACAGATAATAAGGTGTCATCAACATACCGGAAATAAATGGGTAAAACAAAATCCAGCTTCTTGAAAGCAAAGACCTCCAAATCTTCCATAACTATTTCTGCTAAAATCGGAGAAATGACTGAACCTATGGGAGTACCGAATTTTTGCCTATAAAAAGATCCATTGAATTTAGAATAAGTTAAGTTCATAATGAAAACTATCCCTTCAATAAAATCTTTTCGACTTAATCGAGTACGTGATTTTATATTATCCCATCTATTCAAAATTGCCTGTTTAACCAATTCAAGGGGTATACTTGGAAACATTGCAACAACATCCAAAGAAATCATTCCATGGTCATCAGGAACAGTTTTTTGAATAATAATTTTTTGGAATTCCCAGCAAATTTTTAATATTGTATTTAGAAGTTGCAATTGAGTCTTTAAGTATTAAATTAAAGTTTTGTTCTAAAAATTTCGTGGGAGTGTTAATAGTTGAAATAACCAATCTCAAAGGATAGCCATCTTTATGAATCTTTCTCAAACCATAACATCTTGCAAGAACTGTGTCTACGGTATTTATATCAGTCCATCGTATATCCTTTCCCAAAAGTCCTTTCTTTCTCCAATTGTGTAGAATATTGGAAGTGTCTCTTCTTAATTGCTTCAACGGATTTTCATTCAATAATTCAAAGTTATCACGATTGGAAAGTAAATCCTCCATATCCCTAATATAATCTGATTTCTTCATACAAACAGTAATATTGCCTTTATCAGCATTCATGCAAATTATATCAGGGTTGGTTTTAAGGAAATCTTTTGTTATCCTGAAACCTTCAGAAATTTTACGATCAATACTACTAATGTGCAAATAATTTTTATCAACAAAGCTCTTTGACAAGTGTAAAACCTTGTTTCGGAAATCCTGTTGATCTAATATTGGAATTTTGTGTATACTTGATTCAAAATCTTTGACTATTTCCATCATTTGTTTCGATTTACTTTTAATCACATGGTTACTAAAACGTTTACCTAATCTGAGAATATCTGTAACTGAATCAGGAATTTGAATATTTGCCCAATTTACAAACCAAGGATCCTTATCTTCTTTTTCAAAAATCGTGTGTAAATTTAAATTTTGCTCTTCAATATTAGTTTGTTGATCAATCAAAATAGAAAGTTCATTCTCATGTTTTTCATCATCGTTTCAAAATCTTCGATTAAGGGAAATCTGATGTTTTGAAAGATCAATGATTTTATCTCGTGACAAACATACTTCTAATTCACTTTTGATTCTGGAAATTTTTACTTTTAAAAAATTAACATGAATTGAAACATCCTTGATCAGTAAATTCAGCATTGAGATTTCGAAATTCTTTAAATTACGTTTAAATTGTCTATTGCAAAAATTACTGTGAAAAGCAAAATCTCGAAATTTGTTATACAAGAAAAATATTTTTTTAGGTAAAACATCATTTCTTCAACATTCAATCAAAAACCTTTTCTGAAAGATACTGCCTCTTAATTGTTGGTTGATATCACAACATAATTTAACCTTTCTGAAGGCTTCAGGACCATATGCAACTTTGATCTGATTAAAAAACATCATTTCAAAAAAAGGTGGTTAAAAATGACCTCCAATCCAAGTCAGCTAAATTGAAATTTAAGAATTTTGAATTAGACGGCAATCAAATTCAAAATCCCATTCAACGTCCAATAATCAAGTTAATGTATAGAATTCCTGAAAATAAAACAAGAATTCAACGATCAAATTTGGACAAAGCCCACAAAATGCTCCTATTGCAATTTCAACGTTTGCGTGCTCACACAGCACCCTTGTCAAGGCAAAAAAAATTAGAGCAGGTAGGAACAGAGACGAAATAACGACGCTATCGCCTCGATAACTGACAACTGAATGTGGGTCAACAGATAAATCCGTTATAAACAAACAAGAAATGAGAGACAATAAGAGACACTTTCAAGATTCTAGACAATTGGAGAAAGAAAGGACTTTTGGGAAAGGATGTAAGATGGGCTGATATAAATACCAAAGACACAGTTCTTGCAAGATGTTATGGTTTGAGAAAGATTCGTAAAGATAAAGCTATCCTTTGAGATTGGTTATTTCAACTATTAACACTCCCATTACATTTTTAGAACAAAACTTTAATTTGATACTTAAAAACTCAATTGCAACTTCCAAATACAATATTAAAAATAGCTGGGAATTCCAAAAAAATATTACTCAAAAAACTGTTCCTGATGATCATGTAATGATTTCTTTGGATGTTGTTGCAATGTTTCCAAGTATACCCCTTGAATTGGTTAAACAGGCAATTTTGAATAGATGGGATAATATAAAATCACGTACTCGATTAAGTCAAAAAGATTTTATTGAAGGGATAGTTTTCATTATGAACTTAACTTATTCTAAATTCAATGGATCCCCATAGGTTCAGTCATTTCTCCGATTTTAGCAGAAATAGTTATGGAAGATTTGGAGGTCTTTGCTTTCAAGAAGTTGGATTTTGTTTTACCCCTTTATTTTCGGTATGTTGATGACACCTTATTATGTGTTCCTCTAACAAAGTTACAGGAAGTTTTTGATGCTTTTAATAGTTTTCATTCAAAACTTCAGTTCACCCATGAAATAGAGAAAAATAATAGAATCAGTTTTTTGGACGTAGAAGTAATTAAGGGTCAGGATGGTAATATTATGACTAATTGGTATAGGAAAAGTACATATTCAGGTAGAATTTTGAATTTCTTTTCGGCTCATCCTTTTCAAAAAAAAAATTGCAGTAATCAAAAACTTAGTTGACAGAGCTCTAATTTTGTCCCACATTTCATTTAATCATTACCCACAGCAGTTGATTGAGCAACATATCACAATGAGAATTCAACAAATCAAAAACAAACAAAGTAACATTTTATCTACAGATAATCAGAAGGAATTGAGAGAATATAGTTCTTTCAATACTTTTGTTCTTCCTTTTTTTGGTCGAATTTCGAAAACTATTGAATTTATGTTAAAAAAATTTAATATTCATACTATTTTCCGTATACCATTTAAAATGGATTCAAGAATAACTTTTGGTAAAGATCCTTAAGAAAAATTTGAAAGAGGTGGTGTTGTTTACAAGATCACGTGCAACATCTGTAAGATGACTTATGTGGGACAGACTGGCAGACTTCTTAATACTAGGGTGGAGGAACACAAGAGTGATGTTCGTTTAGGACGTTGTTATAAGAGCGTTCTTGCTAGACATACGAGAGGGTTTTTTGATGTTGACCATGAGTTTGACTGGGATAATGTTGAAATTTTACACAGTGCAAGTAATGAGAGAAAGAGAGAGTTCATGGAAATGCTTTATATTAAAAAACAAAATAAGTTGTCCATTAATTTCAAAACTGATTTTGATAAATTAACCAAAAGTTATTCTAGTATGATTAATTACATTTCACAATAAGTTTTCATGGGTCTTGACTTTCTCTCATTTCTTGTTTGTTTATAACGGATTTGTCTTTTTACCCACATTCAGTTGTCAGGTATCGAGACGATAGCGTCGTTATTTCGTCGCTGTTCCTACCTGCTCTAATTTTTTTTGCCTTGATAAGGGTGCTGTGTGAGCACCGAAACGTTGGGATTGCAATGGGAGCATTTTGTGGTGTTTGTCCAAATTTGATTGTTGAATTCTTGTTTTATTTTCAGGAATTCTATACATTAACTTGATTATTGGACGTTACATGGGATTTTGAATTTGATTTTAGTCTAATTTGAAATTCTTAAATTTCGAGAATAAAACATAAAAAAAAAGTTATTTCGTAATTCAGTATCGAGTAAAATAAATGATAAATAAGACAGTGAAACCACTTCATCATAATAAAATTCTAATTTTTCTTTCCTTATGTCACAATAATCATTGTTTAAACCTTGTTCATTGTATGTTTGATATCACCATAGATGAAACAAATAATGTGGGTGAACAAGACAATCGGGGCTGCATTGTTTTAAAATCAGGATAAACATTTTTCTGGTAAATAAGGTTGTTATCATTGATTTAAAATGAAATAGAAAGATTTGAAAAGCTTGTTTTTGTTATTTAACCCTGAGGCAGCCCACGGAAGTCAAAATGATCCAGAGGGTTTTTGAAAGCAGTACACTTTCCGTTTAACCATGGGAGAGGGCCAGTAGCCGGGGGGGGGGGGGGGGGGAGAATGCAGTAAGTACCAATGGGCTTTTTTTTGTAATTCATCAATCATGTTTAAAATCGGGTAATTTTGTGCTTCATGATACACCTAAAAAAACTTTAAAGATGATACTCGTACTACTTTATTTTGCACTTACCAATCGAATTCAGAACAACCAGCATGGCGTAAAACACAGAAAAGATTCTCATTTTTTGTAAATGCACGAAAATTTGATTTTCGAAGAATGTTGAAAACTAATGAATATTCTGATGTTTCATGTATATATACTATTTACGTTTATAGAAAATGCTACCTGATCTAATTTTCCATTGATTTGTGAAAACTGAATTATCTTTAAACAATTTTTTTCTATGAAAAAAACATTATAATAAATTTATTCAATCAGCTGATCTCAGTTTTTCGCAATTTAAATCAAATTCTTTGATATGTCATACCCGTCCTCGAATCATGTCCATCTCATTCTCCCAAATTAAGTTTCTTTTTATCAACAAAACTTGTTTCTGAGTGTTTATTCAGATTCTAAGGTTTCTAGGTAAAACACGAGCGAGGAATTGTTGACTGAATAAATAGCTTGATGCTGACAGAAATTTGTCATCTCACTTAGACCCGCTAATAAGATTCATCTAGGTCAATGTTCTTCAGCGAGGAGAAATTTGGTGTTTACTCCAGAGCCAGATGTCTCGTTTCCACCACTATGCCTCCTCACTCGGCACGGAAAACTGCCGTCACGCTCTGACAGCTGAGGTAGGAGGCGTAGAGGTGGAAACGAAAACATGTGGCTCTGGAGGAAATACGACCGAATTCCGCTCACTAAAAGAGACCTGATCTAGGTTATCATTAATGCTCGAAGAGGGGAAAATACAAATGTCACAAAATAGTACATATACACGAAATATCAGAATATTCATTAGTCAATATATTTTTAACATTTTTCGATAATCAAGTGTCCGTGCATTTAAAAAAAAATGAGAATCCTTTCTGTGTTTTTCGCCTTCCTGGTTGTTCTGACTTCGATTGGTAAGTGCAAAATAAATTAATACGATTATGATCATTAAAGTCCTTTTAGCTGTACCGCGAAGCACAAAATTACCTGATTTTAAACTTGATTCATGAATTTTATAAAGAAGCCCATTAGGTTCTAGATCAGTTTGATTCCCCTGGGGTACCTTAGGTATCATTATCTACATTATAATAACAACCTTATTTGAATATTAGTAGTCAGGGAAAATAAAAAATTGGTCAGAGTGAAGAAAGGGAATTTTTAGAATAAAAAATGAAATAAAAATAAACAACATTTCTTCGTTGAAGATTCATTATTCTAGTTCAATAGTCATTTTTTTGGTTTATACTTTTTTGTCGAAAATTAATTTTTTTAATTGAATATTTAACTATTCATATCCAGGATTTATTATTTTGTTGAACATCAATCTTTTTAAATTGAACTAGTTGTTGAAAATTTATTTTGTTGGCTGAGGCTTCGTCTCCCGATAAAAGCAGATTGATCATAGTCAGGTGAATGATATTTACAATACTAGAACCTTGTGCTATAAGGTGATTATATTTTAAAAAAATATCGCCATTGCGGAAACATAGTGAGGTGAAAAAATAAGTCTAATCTTGTTTTTCCATTTTGAGCCGTGACTTGCAAATACGTTAGGTTGGTCAAGATAAAGTAGCCTATTTCCACACTTTTTTTAAGGTCCATCTCTTTAGTTGAAAATTTAACTATTTTGTTGGAAATTCAATTATCGTGTTGAAAACTCGTATTTTTTAAAATTATAAATTAATTTTGCACTTGCATGTTTTTGGTTGGAAATTGATCTTTTTTAGTTGAAAATTCGTCTTTAATGGAAGATAAGCAATCTTTCTGGTTTGGTTAAAAATTCATCTTTTTTGCTAGAAACTTAATCTCCTTGGTTGAAAACCTTTTTTTTTTTAAATGTCAATTATTTAATTTGTCGTTTCACTTAACTTTGTTTTTTGGTTGAAGCCTTATATTTTTTATTTCAAAATTTAACTATTTGGTTGAAAATTGATTTCTGCTGTTTCATCTTTTTCCTTTAAAATTTGATTATTTTACTGAAAATTCATCTCTTTACGTTGAAAATTCGAAAGTTTGCTTAAAAATTCAACAATTTTGTTAAAAATTGAATTATTTCATTGAAAATTAAAATTGAATTAGCATAAAATTCGATAACTCAGTCAAACTTTAACCAATTATAATCAAAAAAGCTTATGACACAAGAAATTGAACTCACTTTTATTATACTAACAGCAGAAGGTATTGAATTAAAAAAATCACAAATTGCTATTAATGTTGGAAAAGGGAAAAACCTTAAAATATTTCTGATTTTCAGCGTCGTAATTTTTCACCTTCATAAAATGAACAATCACCAAAGAATGGGGTTTTGACGCTAAAATCAGATTTTAGGGGCGTATTAGGAATTTCGCATACGACCCTTTTTTAATTTCACAATTTTTTGTTCTGTAAAACTTGGAAAAGTCCTGGATTTTTTTAAAGAAACGCTTCACACCCTGAATCAAAAATGTTTGCTTAATTAAGAAAAAAATTGTCCTGTGGCCTCTGAAAACAAAAACAAATTTATTTTCATTTACTGATTATGAAACCTTTTTCAAGGTCAGGGATACTAATTATTTTCAATAGAAAGAATATTAAAATAAACAAAAATTTATGTTTTTTTCTTATCTTCATTTCAAACACCTGGTTAAAATTCTGTGGAACTCACTAGAATTTCCTCAACTTGTTTTAAATTCTATGAAATCTAGTAAAACTTATTTAAGTTCTTCTTAATTTTAAGTTTGAAATAGCATGTAAAAACTACTTTGGAAAAGACTTTTCCCTTTTTTGAAGAAATTTTTACTTTTTCGCTGTTTTTAAGAAATTACCACTCATTCTCCCTTTCATCGTTTTTGAGCTTTAATGCAAAATTAAATAGTACAACTCAACAAGATACTTCAATTATTTTTACATTCTCATCTAGAGAAGGTATTAGATTTGTGTAAAATT
>CAKNYM010020589.1:12334-26731 GCA_932195095.1 Andricus curvator | reverse complement strand
TTCACCATTCCTTTCTTCTTCTTTTTGAATACCTTCTTTTGCACGCACCCTTTGGTTCCAAATTTAAATATTTCGTTGAACATTATATTTTTCGTTTTACTGAAAATTAAACTATTTCAGTTGAAGATTCATCAGTTTTGTTAAATTCAGCTTTCTCAGTTACAAATTCAACTATTCGGTTGATAATCCATTTTTTTTAAATTAATGTATTTTATTGAAAAATTGTCTTCTTGGTAAAAAAAATTATCTTTTTAATTGAAAATTCAACTATTTGGTTTAATTTTGAACTTTCCTGTTAACAATTTTTTCAAAGATTCATCATTTTATTCAAAAATTTATCTTTTTGGTTGTAAATTTATTTATTTTGTTGAAAATTCGTTTTTATTTTGGTTGAGAATTAATTTTTAAAACTGAAAATGTAACAATTCGATTTTGGCTTGAAAATTTATATTTTCTTCTTAAAAACTATTTTCTTAGTTTTTGGTTTGAAGTTAATTTTTTTCGGCTGAAAAGTCTATTATTATATTTTTTTGTTCAGAATTAATTAGTTGAAAATTTATCATTTTGGTTGAAAATTCAACTATATTGTTGAAAACTGTCTTTTTTTATTTTAAAATTAACTTTTTCAACTGAAAATGTGACTATTTTATTTTTGGTTGAAAATTGATCTTTTTTAATTGAAAATTCAACTATTTGGTACAAAATGTAACTACTTGGTTGAACTACTTTTTTAAAAATTAATTTTTTTTTGTATGAAAATTTGAATATTTTTGTCAAAATTCGTTAATTTGTTAACAACTAATTTTTTGAACTAATTTTAGTTCAAAAGTCAACTATTCGTTTAAAAATGTATCTTTTTTAGTTTGAAATTCATTTATTTTACCGAAAATTCATCTTATAGATAGAAAATTCATTTTTTTTGATAATGTTGAAAATAATTTTTTTTTGGTTGACGATTCCTCGTTTTAGGTTCTCTTTGATTCAAAATTTAAATATTTTGTTGAAAATTATACTTTTTTTTACTGAACGATTTCGGTTGAAGATTCGTCAATTTGGTTGAATATTGATCTCTTTAAAAATGAAAATTCAAATATTTTTGCAAAATTCGTTAATTTGTGAACAATTAATTTTCTGACCTAATTTTAGTTGAAAAGTCAACTATTCGGTTGAAAAGGTATCTTTTTTTAGTTTTAAATTCATTTATTTTACCAAAAATTCCTCTTCTTGATAGAAAATTAATTTTTTTGATAAAAATAAAAATTTAAATATTTTGTTGGAAATTATATTTTTCTTACAGAAAATTAAACTATTTAAATTGAAGATTCATCAATTTTGTAAAATTTATCTTTCTTAGTTACAAATTCAACTGTTCGGTTGATAATGCATTTTTTTAAATTAATGTATTTATTGAAAAATTGTCTTCTTACTAAAAAAAATTATTTTTTTAATTGAAAATTCAACTATTTGGTTTAATTTTGAACTTTTATGTTCACAATTTTTTCAAAGATTCATCATTTTATTCAAAAATTTATCTTTTTGGTTGTAAATTTATTTATTTGGTTTTAAATTGCTTTTTTTATTTAAAGATTAACTTTTTAAATTAAAATTTACCTATTCCATCATTGAAAATTGATTTTTTTTAATTAAAAATTTAACTATTTGATTGAAAATTCAACTAATTGACAGAAAATTTATCTACTTCGTTGAAAATTAACTTTTACGTATAAAATTCATATATGCAAGTGGAAAATTCGTCGATTGGTTTCAAAATTAATATATTGTGGTAAAAACTCACCCTTTATTGTTAAAAATTTTATTTGGTTGAAAATTTATCCTTTTGGTTGAAAATTCAACTATATTGTTGAAAACTGTCTTTTTTATTTCAAAATTAACTTTTTGAACTGGAAATGTGACTATTCCATTTTTGGTTTAAAATTGATTTTTTTAAATTGAAAATTCAACTATTTGGTAAAAAATGTAACTACTTGGTTGAACTCCTTTGTTGAAAATTAATTTTTTTTTTTGTATGAAAATTTAAATATTTTTTTCAAAATTCGTTAATTTGTTAACAATTAATTGTTTGAACTAATTTTAGTTTAAAAGTCAACTATTCTATCGAAAAGTCATCTTCTCGATAGAAAAATAATTTTTTTGACAATATTGAAAATTATAATTTTTTTGGTTGAAGATTCGTCGTTTTAGGTTCTCTTTGGTTCCAAATTTAAATATTTTGTTGAAAATTAGATTTTTTTTTTACTGAAAATTTAGCTATTCCATTCTTGGTTGAAAATTAATCCACCCTGTGGTTCGATGACGCCCATAATAATTTTCCTCATAAAATATTTTGATACGAGAAAAAGAACAAACATTTTCTATCTGTTTTCAGAAAAAAGAGAGACTAAGGAATTGACGAAAGTTTAAGGCCTTTCATACGATAATACCTGGATTCTTTTATTGCAATCATTTGTTTTCAAGACTTTGAGCCAACTTAAGATTACCAAAAATAATATATTTAACTTTTACATAAAAAATTGAATTACAGTCTGGAGGATTTTGGTTTACATATTGATTACATGTACTATCTTAAAATTCCTTGAGACTGGGTTGCGGCTGCCTATGGGAGTTTCGTCGCATTCATCTTGGCTCATTTGGCCAACCGCGCCACTGTACATGTTTATTTTGGCCCGTATCAGATATAAACTTTTTGTGAATATTCCACGAAGACGTGTATTATTACGTTCAAATATTGCCAGGATGTCACCATTGGATGCTGTTAAAACATTTCGCTCTTCAGTTGGCATGGGCCCACGGGCAGAATTTGCTACATTTAATTCAATTGGTTTGTTGGCAGGAAAAATGTACCTGCGAATTTCAAATACCCGGTTCGGATTCTTGTGGGGAATGAGCCGAATAAGTCTAAGTTCTTCATAAGAAGATCCAGCTACGTATAGAGATTGCTGTCTGGCAGGAGGAGTCTTGGACCTGGCACGAAGAGTCTTGGACCTGGCACGAAGAGGTGGCTCGACAGGAGAAAGGGAACTGACGGGTGAATGCGGTCTGCCAAGAGAATGCGGTCTGCCAGGAGGAAGAGATCTGCCAAGAGAATGAGAAATGCCGGAACGAGGAACAAGAGGAATAGGTTCTCCATTAGGTAAGCAGTCAAACTGTGAACTCAAATCTGCAACAAGGATGATTGTATTAATTTTTTCTTAGAGTACACGATGGTATTGTCTGTGTACGATTCCCAAACGCTGCTAAGTTAATTGTTAAGATACAATGAAAAATTGTCCACCTTGAATATGTATGAAATTAAACTTATTCATTGAAGTTATCTAAAAATTCATGAAAACCTATCGCTAAATGTAATTAATCGTACTAGAATAAATTTTGTTTTATTCATCCAAATCAATGTAAGTTGTTATTTAATATATTATATATTGGGTTGTTATTACTGACTTTCTCAATACACGGCGTAAAATGATACGCGCGTTATATTTCGGCCGATATTATTGTATGTACTATACACTATATTCTACTCGATTAGATTAGGTGAATGAAAAAATGGTCTCAGTTCGTGGCGCCACCGCAGTGATATATTATAAAGTACAATCTTTCTTAATTCTGAAACTTGAACAAATAAAAAGTAAAAATTATTTGAATGTTTTAATACAAATTATAGTTGAATGCTTCTTATTTTGTAAACTGATTAATTAATTATCAGCTGAATAACTTTTTTCACAATCATAAATTACATAAAGATTGAACTTTAATTTGTTTCAATTAAGTGACATAAATCGGTTATTTATTTTTAACTAATGTAATTGAATATTGGCTATAATTTGTATACTAGAAGTTTATTTTTATTTGAAATACCCGTATTTCAGTTACATAAGTTTTTAAATGTTTTTCATCTTGTGAAATGAGTATGTGAATTTAAATTTCAAAGTTATGTGTACATACGTTTTAATTTTTTTGAATTAGTTTAAAAGGTTATTAATAATTCAGATTTTCAGGAAAATATAAGGTGAAAATTATTTGAATGATTCAATGCAGATAATTATTTAATGATTTTCATGTCCTGAAATGATTATTTAATTATTAGCTGATTACATTTTTTCATCATAATAAATCACATAAAGATTGAATTTTAATTTGTTTCAATTATTATCAATGCAAATTTTCAGAAATGTAATTTTAAACAAATTATTATTTTAATAAAAATAATAATAAACATTATTTTATTATTAATTTTCTAAATTATTATTTATTGATTCTATTAATAATTACATTTTCTGGAATTATTTGAAAAGCTTATTGATAAATAAAATATTCATAAACCAATGTTAAAATTTAAAATCGTATAAAGTGCAAATTATTTCAATCTTTCCATGACAATATAAGTTTGATGTTTTTATGTTGTAAACAGTTTAATTAATTATTAGTCAATGCATTTTATTCAAAATTTTAAATTAAATAAATATTGAATTAGGTTTATTTCTCAATTCTGAGGTTGTGTAATTGAATGTGGGCTGTTATTTTTATAATAAAAGTTTGATTTTTCTTTAGAATACCTCTATTACAATTATATAATCCTTTTAAATGTCTTTGATGTTGTTAAACAAGTATCTCAATTGAATTTTTAAAATTATATATACAGATATTTTAATTTTGTTTGATTTATTTTGAAAGGTTATTAATAAATTAAGTGTACGGAAATGCAATTTCAATTTTAAAGAAGAATATAACGTAAAAATTATTTGCATGTTTTAATGAAAATAATTGTTTAATTCTTGTTATGTTGTCAACTACTTATTTAATTATTAACTTATGCTATTAAAACATACCTTTCCGAAATTAGTTTAAAAGGTTATTAATAAATCTAATTTTCATAATGTTTCTGATTTTTTAAAATGAGTATCTCAATTTAGTTTTCAAAAATATATGTAAATATGTTTTATTTTTTCTAAAATTAGTATAAAAGGTTACGAATAAAATAAATTTTTATAAATGAAAGTACAAATTTAAAAAAAATGTAAAGTAAAAATTAATTGAATGTTTGAATGAAAGTCATAGTTTGATGCTTTTTATTTTTTAAACCGATTGATTAATTATTATCTGATTAATTTTTTTCACAATATTAAATTACATAAAGATTGATTTTTCATTTGTTTCAATTAAGTACATAAATTTATTATTTGCTTTGAGGTTATGTAATTGAATACTGGCTATAATTTGTACAATAAAAGTTTATTAACATTTAAAATACCTCTATTGCAATTACGTAATTTCCCACAATGTTTGTGATGTTGTGAAATAATTATTTGAATTTAAGTTTCAAAATTAAATGTAAAATTTTTTTAATTTTTTCTCAAATCACTATAGAAGGTTACTAATAAATCAAATTTTCAGAAATTGAAGTGAAAATTAAAGAAAAATCTAAAGTATAAATTGTTTGAATGCCTGAATGAAAATTATAGTTGAATGCTTTTTATGTGTCAACAGATTAATTAATCATTAGCTGATTAATTTTTTTTCAATATTAAATTAAAGAAAAGATTAAATTTTAATTTGTTTAAATTAAGTAGATAAATTCATTATTTATTTATGTTTAAAATACCTCTATTCCAATTGTATAATTTTTGTAAATTTTTGGATGGTGTGAAATAAGTATCTGAATTCTGCTTTCAATATTATATGTACATATTTTTTACATTTCTATGGAATTAGTTTAGAAGGTTATTATTAATTCAAAATTTCAGAAACACATTAAATAAAAATGATTCGAATGTTTTTATTAGAAGAACTGTTTATTGCTTTTTATGTTGTGAAATGATTAATTAATATACATATACGTATATTTTGAATTTTTCTGGAATTAGTTTTAAAAGTCATTAATGAATTAAATTTATAGAAATGCAATTTCAAATGAAAACATATAAAAGTTAACATCCTTCATATGAAAAAAGGTAACCTCCATCTTGTGTAAGATTGTGGTATAGCAGGAATCGTTATGTAATCGAATATTGGATATGATTCTTATAATAAAATTTTATTTATATTTAAAATACCTCTATTCCAATTTCATAATTTTTTAAATGTTTACGATGTTGTGGGATAATTATCTAAATTCAATCGTCAAAATTATACGTAAATGTGTTTTAAGTTTTTATGGAATTAGTTAAGAAGATTATAAAGAATTGAAATTTTTAGAAAAATATAAGATAAACATTATTTTGATGTTTCAATGCGAATAATATTGTTGATTAATTATTATGTTATGAACTGATAAATGAACATTATTAACTATTGAATGATTCATTTTTTTCAAAAAAGTGAATTACATAAAGATTGAATTTGAATTGTTATCAATTGAGTCACATAAATTGATCATTTTGATTTTTTTTTCTTTGAAATATCTCCATTGCAATTATATAATGTTTTCAAATGTTTGTGATGTTGTGAAGTGATTTTACGAATTCAATTTTCAAAATTATATGTGCATATATTTCAATGTTTACTGGTATTACTTTGAAAGGTTATTGATAATTGAAATTTTCAGATAAATATTAAATACAAGTTATTCTAATATTTCAAAGTTTCAGCAAGAATTTGATTGGTCAAAAAATTTGAACGAATAAATAGTGATTCGAAAATTGAGTAAAGTAAAGCATCCTATAAAAAAACAATTTTGTTATTATGCATTTTATTGCAACTTGTGTCGTAAAGTGGTTCTAAGAAAATTTGTAAATGTAATTCAGGCGAAAAATGTTGTTAGAAAAAATGTTATTGTATCGTGTATCGTTTTTCCAAAAAGTTAATTTTTTTATTTTAAACGTATTTTTATAACAAAAGTTTATGAAAAATTTGTAGATCTTTTTTTGGTCTAACAACTTTTGTCTATTTATCTTTTTTCGTACCGTGCTTCGTTTTCCACAATTTTTTTTTAATGTTAATGTTATTTTTCACGATTGAAACACAACTTACGCATCTTATCAAAAAATGATTAATAAAAAATGTGTAGCTCTTTTCTGAGTGAACAACTTTTGTCTAATAATTTTTTTCGTGGTTTGTGACGTTTGTCGAAAAATTCAATTTATTTTATTCTTGAATCAGTTTTTTACAAATGAAACAAAAAACTACGCGTCCCATCAAAAAGTGATTATGAACAAATTTGTAGATCTTTTTTGAGTGCACAATTTTTTGTCGAACCAGCTTTTTTCGTATCTTGTATATTTTGACCGCAAAATGGAATTTTTTATTTTTTATTATTTTTTTGTGCGATGAAAATTGGAATTTTCGATTTTTCAAGAAAATTGAAAAAAGTCTTAAAACAATATTCCTAACAAAAGTTTATAAAAAATTTGTAGATCATTTTTGGTTGAACAACTTTTGTCTATTTATCTTTTTTAATTTTAATTCTTTTAATCCTTTAATTTTTTCGTGTCTTGTGTGTTTTTCCACAAATTTATTGTTTTTATTTTCAATGTGATTATTTATGATTAAAACAAAGACTACGATTCTCTAAGAAAATTATTCATGACAAATTGTTATAGCTCTTTTTTGTGTGAGCAACTTTTGTCTAATATTTTTTTTCATAGCTTGTGTCGTTTGTCCAAAAATGTAATTCTTTCATTTTTAATTTTATTTTATAAGATTAAAACAAAAATATGCATTCTATTAAGAAGTGATTGCTAATAAATTTGTAGATCTTTTTTGAATGCACAATTTTTTTCTATTCATCTTTTTACGTGTCTTTTATATTTTGACCGCAAAATGGAATTTTTGATTTTTAATTATTTTTTGGTGCGATCAAAATGTGAATTTTCTATTTTTCAATAAAATTAAAAAAAGTTTCAGAACAATATTGTAGGGCGTTCAAAAAGAAACATTTTTCTTTTGTTGACTTTTTTAATATCGTGCGTTGTTTGGCTTAAAATGTTCATTTTCGTTTGTTTTTTGGAATTATGTAAATGCTATAACTCCAGTAATTTTTATTTTATCAAAAAAAAATAATTGAGATAAATTATTTGCCTTTTGGTGTACTACGAATAACCGTACAGATAATTTTTTAATTTGAAAAAAAGTTGTCTCAAGAATTTTGAAAAATCGCTCACTTTTTGAATTTGTATCCAAAATGACCGGCTAACGAACCTGACCTTCATTTTGGGACACTTGAAGGGTATACCAAAGCCCAATTCAATCTTTTGATTCTTTTAAAAGTTATCGTGCTAACAAAATAAAAATCTACATACATGCATACACACATACACATACGCACATGCAGCCAGACACATTTGCAAAAACCTGTTGTTTGGGTTCAGAATGTCTCAAAACGTGGACATTTGACAGAAACGGAGGGGGTCAAATTTTACACAAATCTAATGCCTTTTCTGATGAGAATGTAAAAAAACAATTTTGTTATTAAACACTTTATTGCAAATGTGTCGTTTTTCCATATATTTAATTTGTCTATTTTTCATGTTATTTTTTACGATTTGAACCAAAAATACGCATCCTAGCTTAAAGTGGTTCTAAGATAATTTTTATAACAAAAGTTTATAAAGTAGATAATTTTTGGTTAAACAACTTTTGTCTATTTATCTTTTTTCGTGTCTTGTGTGGTTTTCCACAAATTTAATGTTTTTATTTTAATCCGATTATTTATGATTAAAGTAAAAACTACGATTCATTAACAAAATTATTTATGACAAATTTTCATAGCTCTTTTTTGTGTGAGCAACGTTTGTCTATTAATTTTTTTCACAGCTTGTGTGCTTTGTCCAAAAATTTAATTTTTTAATTTTATTTTCTAAGCTTAAAACAAATAATATGCATTCCATCAAGAAGTGATCGCCAATAAATTTGTGGATCTTCTTTGGTTGAACAACTTTTTTCGTGTCTTGTGTGGTTTTTCCACAAATGTGATGTTTCTATTTTTAATCCGATTATTTATGATTAAAGCAAAAACTACGATTCTTTAAAAAAATTATTTATGACAAATTTTCATAGCTCCTTTTTGTGTAAGCAACTTTTGTCTATTAATTTTTTTCATAGCTTGTGTGCTTTGTCCAAGAATTTAATTTTTTCATTTTTAATTTTATTTTCTAAGATTAAAACAAAAATATGCATTCTATCAAGAAGTGATTGCTTATAAATTTATAGATCTTTTTTGGTTGAACAACTTTTGTCTATTTATCTTTTTTCGTGTCTTGTGTGGGTTTTGCACAAATTTAATGTTTTTATTTTTAATCCGATTATTTATGATTAAAGTAAAAACTACGATTCTTAACCAAAATTATTTATGACAAATTTGCATAGCTCTTTTTTGTGTGAGCAATTTTTGTCTATTAATTTTTTTCATAGCTTGTGTCGTTTAACCAAAAATTTAATTCTTTCATTTTCAATTTTATTTTCTAAGATTAAAACAAAAATTATGCATTCTATCAAAAAGCGATTGCTAATGAATTTGTGGATCTTTTTTGAATGCACAATTTTTGTCTATTCATCTTTTTAAGTACCTTGAATTGTTTTTCCAAAGATTTAATTTGTCTATTTTTTCTATTTTTATTGCAATTTTTTACAAATCAAACAAAAACTACGCATCCTATCAAAAAGTGATTCAGAACAAATTTCTAGATCTTTTTTGAGTGCATAATTTTTGTCTACTCATCTTTTTTCGTATCTTGTATATCTTGACCGCAAAATGGAACTTTTGATTTCGCATTATTTTTTTGTGCGATAAAAATTTGAATGTTCGATTTTTCATGAAAATTGAAAAAATTCTTCTAACAATATTGTGGGGTGTTGAAAAAGAAAAAATTTTGTTCAATTTAGATGACTTGGATTGGAGGTCATTTCTAACCAACCTTTCTTTGAAATGATGATTTTTAATCAAATCAAAGTTACATATGGTCATGAAGCCTTCAGAAAGGTTAAATTATGGTGTGAAATCAACCAAAAATTAAGAGGCAGTATCCGTCAGAAAAGGTTTTTGATTGAATGTCGAAGAAATTATGTTTTACCTAAAAAAATATTTTTGTTGGATAACAAATTTCGAGATTTTGCTTTTCACACTAATTTTTGCAATAGACAATTTAAACATAATTTAAAGAATTTCAATCTCTCAATGCTGAATTTACTGATCAAGGATGTTTCAAATCATGTTAATTTTTTAAAAGTAAAAATTTCCAGAATCAAAAGTGAATTAGAGGTATGTTTGCCACAAGATAAAATCATTGATCTTTTAAAACATCAGATTTTCCTTTATCGAAGATAATACGAATTTAAAATAAATTTAAGATAAATACGAATTTTAATTTGGCAAATATTCAAATTCCTGATTCAGTTGATGAAATAACATATGAACACGTATTTTATAAACAAAATAGCGAGATTTTTTAGCTGAACCTTTACTAAAGCGAAGTGGCATAAGTCACTTCTAACCTCTAATGTTAGAGGTTAGAACCAAAATGTAAATAAATGTAAATAAAAATGATATATTGAATTTCAAATAATTAATTAAAGTATTTATCTTCTGATAAATTGTTTATATGCGAAGTGTTATTATTATGTTGAAATCACAAAGCTGCCTTCAAAAGTTTAAGTTTTCTATAATAATAGATATATACATAGCCATATACAATATAATAATTTTATCCATAACAATATCCAGCAATTAGAAGCTTTTTAAAAATAAATGTGAAAGATTACAAGAAAAAATTTTTTCAAGAAAGATTCAGAAAATTGTCAAAGAAGAATCCGGAAGATTTCAAGCAAATTTTTTTAATTTTGTAGAATTTTTGTAATATTTTAAGAAATATTCGAATCCGTTAAAAAAAATTTTAATGTTTGAAAGAAATTTCAAAAATAATTTAAAATTTGAAAAGATTAAAAAAATTTTTAAACAAACTGTAGATTTTTGAGGATTTTGAATGATAATATGAAAGTTTTTCAAGAATTTGGAAAGGTCTTGGAGATACTAAAAATTTTTCTTGATATTCCTCAAAAAATTATTTTTCATTTGGAAAACATAATTTTAAGGGAATAATTAAAAATATTTTGAAACAAAAACAAATTTTTATGTATAAATAAAAATGTAACAGTAATTCAATCAATAATTAATAATTATTTGAAACTACTTAAAATATTAATCTAATTTTTAACTTAAAGTGGAATTTAAAAAGTGTTCGGTTTGAAAAAAATTCGCAAATTTATTGATTTATTTATTATTGACAGCATTAAAAATGATAACGTGGATTCACAGTTTTTTAACTGAATCATTAAACTGTACAATTTACAAAAGTTCAAAATAAATTTATTTTGCAGTATAAATGCATTCAATTAAAATTTTGTTAATCCAAGCGTGTTAATAGCCTTCATTTATAAATGAATTTTTTTTTTTAATTTCAAAAGTTCATAATTGAAGAGTTTTAAAATTGTATAGACTGTGCAAAAGAGACTTAGGAAATAAGTATTATCAGTTTGTTTTTGAGTTATATAAATATAATTTTCCTAAGAACTCTTTTCAAATTTTAAAATATTTCTAATTTCTTCGAAACTTCTAAAATTCCTGATTATATTTCAAACAGGCTTAAATTTTTTCTTAAATTTGGAAAAATCTTTCAGAAATAAAGAAACTGCCTTCCTTAAAATCTCAAAGATTTTTTCAACATTTTTAGAAAACTTTTGTAATCTGTTGAAATTTTCTTTAAAAACTAATTTTTTTAATTAATCTTATCAAATTGGAAAATATTTTGAAGTCTTTTCAAAACTTGTATACCTTCTAAATATGTTTTAAAATGATTCATTTTTTTTTTAATTTTGCAAAATTGAAAAAATTGCCCATGATTTAAATTATTTTCCAATCTTTTCAAAACTTCTGAATATCTGTTGAAATGATTCGTTTTTCCTAATAATTTTCTAAATTCTGCAAAATTAAAAAAAATCACAATATATTCTAGATTCTTTTACGATATATTGTGAAATCTTCAAAACTTAAAGTAATTATTTCAAAATAAAACCTAAATGATTTTAAATTTTGCCAGAAATCTCATTGTCAGTACCGGTAATTGTTTGGTTACCGCTACCGGCGAGGTAGCGAAATGTTAAGAATGGAATTATTTTCCAATTTTAATAGGTTTTTTACAATTAAAATGATCTCTTTTATCAATACTGCTTAGAAATATTCAGAAATCTATTTTATTTTTTAAATGACTTTTAGTCTACAATATTATAATTTTAAATCTTTCGATTTTAAATTATTCATATTCAAAATGTTGTGCTTTTAGAAATTACACTTATTACACTAATTTTTCAAAACCAATTTAATAATACTAATTACAAAAGAAACAGTTTCAAAATATCAAAGACTAAAAAAACATTTCTAATTATCAATTTTAGTTTTGAAACGAAAAAATTTCATTTAATTTCGACTGATTTCAAATGTCGGTGTTTAATTTCAAACATTTTCATTTTGAAACCAGTTTAATTGAAAAATTTCATAATGTTTAACGTAAAAGCTAGTCAATTTCCAAAATTTAAGGCATCATTAAATCTAAAACTTTTATTTTTAAACGTTATTTTGATTTTAAATCTTTCAATTTTGAATGATTCAGAAATGCAGGAAATTATAAGTAAATAATACATTTAAAATCGTCTTGAGAATCTACACCCCTTTTATTGAATATATCTCTAGCAATTTCTTTTACTCATATTAGAAAAGCACCTTTTTTCATCATCAGATTTTTAATACAAAAGCCTATTAAAAAAAGATTAATTATAAAATAATTTAATTGTATATTTGAAAGGTATTTTTTCTAGTCGAGTTAAATCGAATAAGCTTTCTTCGATAAGAGGTCACAATGGCTGTAAACCTATCAAAGTTCTACAAAAAATAAGCAGAAGCCAAAGATGAAGGGAATACTTACAAATTATAAATTTAATCATTTTTCCCATTACTTTTCATTCTGTTCTAGTAGATACGGCATAATTGAAAATAGATCACGTTAATTTTATAAAATAAAAATCACAGTTTTTCAAATATATTGTTGTTCACTTAACTATCTAATTTTTTTTTAATTCGTCTTTAAAATCTTCGAAAATTTATTCGTTATACACTGCTTGTAGTAGCACATCAAAAATAAAAAGTAATAAATTTCCAAAAAACAGATTTTTCTTAGTGCCGGGATTGATTATTTACATTTCAAGCTTAAAATTTGTAAATAATAAATAATAATTGTGAATTAATAAAATATTTATGCTTATAGATATTCTGCACCGATGATTAAATTCAACCATTTTTCATTTTGCACTTTTAAATTGCGCGGGGAATCACGGCGCCAATGAATGCTTATTCCTTGCACATGCGCACGAAGTTTAAGATGCCTGTCGGCTGTTACCATCATGTTACTAGTCTGGCAGGTAACGGATGCAAACAAGCCTCCCTAGTAAACTACGGCGATTATCCCGTTACCAGCTAGGAAACTGACATACAAGTAACAATTCCTCTCATAACATGTGATCACTTAGGAACTTCTCACGATAGTACCAGGTTAGCTGGGATGTAATGATTTCTTTGGCTGTTGTTGCAATATGTTTCCAAGTATACCCCTTGAATTGGTTAAACAGGCAATTTTAAATAGATGGGATAATATAAAAACACGTACTCGATTAGGTCAAAAAGATTTTAATGAAGGGATAGTTTTCATCATGAACTGAACTTATTTTAAATTCAATGGATCCTTTTATGGGAAAAAATTCGCTACTCCCATAGGTTCAGTCATTTCTTCGATTTTAGCAGAAATAGTTACGGAAGATTTGGTGGTCTTTGCTTTCAAGAAGTTGGATTTTGTTTTGCCCTTTTACTTTCGGTATGTTGATGACACCTTATTATGTGTTCCTCTAGCAAAGTTACAAGCAGCTTTTGATGCTTTTAATAGTTTTCATTCAAAACTTCAATTTACCCATGAAATAGAGAACAATAATAGAATTAGTTTTTTGTGCGTAGAAGTAATTAAGGATCAGGATGGTAATATTATTACCAATTGGTACAGGAAAAGTACATATTCAGGTAGAATGTTAAATTTCTTTTCGGCTCATCCTTCTCAAAACAAAATTGAATTTATGTTGAAAAAATTTAATATTCATACTATTTTCCGTATACCATTTAAAATGGATTCAATAATAACTTTTGGTAAAGATCCTTTAGATAAATTTGAAAAAGGTGGTGTTGTTTACAAGATTACTAGGATGGAGAAACACAAAAGTGATGTTCGTTTAGGACGTTCTTATAAGAGTGTTCTTGCTAAACATGCAAGAGGGTTTGTTGATGTTGTCAGTAGTATAACAAGGACAGTTCTGGAACCGCTACGTAGTTCCAGCTGCCACCGACAGATGGCG
>CAKNYM010020589.1:0-11995 GCA_932195095.1 Andricus curvator | reverse complement strand
GTAATGTAGAAACCTGCTTTACCATCAGTCGGTAATGTAGAAACCTGATTTACCATCAGTCGGTAAGGTAGAACCCTGCATTACAGTCAGTCGGTAATGTAGGAATCTGCCAGTGATCCATGCCTCAGTCGATAATGTAGGTCCCTACTTTACCGACCAAGACACAAGGGTCCCATGTAGGTGGCACATGGAGGACGGGGAATATTCAAGTTTGAGAACATGCTAGAAGTGCTGGTGGAGTGGGGATAGCGATCAATAAAAGGAGACCTCAGAGCGGAACGCAATCAATCCATAGTTCAGTGTAGTGCAGTGAAAGCAAACAAGAAAAATTATGTATGAAGGAAGAAAGTCAATTAAAATTGAAGCATTATTAGTTTATACTGTCTTTACAGTCTACACGTAGTGCAAAATGATCCTCGATGAGTGCTTAAAACTTATTTCCAGTATTGAGGCAGCGCTAGCCCTACTTTCATCTTCAAGGAATGTACAACTGAACAAAGTCAACCGATGGAGAGATCAGTGTATACTGTGTTTGAAAACAGTGCGGAAGGAATTACCATTTATATCACGACTAGCGATAAATCAGAAAAGAAAGTGTCTCAACATTATAGAACATTTGGAATGTCTCAGAGTTCGTTTTGAGTTGCTCGCTAAAAAGGGAAGCGGACTTCAGAAGAAACATAATGACATTGATGATCGAGTGCAGTGGATTGACGTTGACAAAGCATTTAATAGCCGAGTAAAAACATGCATTGTCGCCAACCTGGTTCATAAGGATGTTCTTGCCTTCCTAGATGACGCTCAAGTGCTCTTTATTCTACATGTGGGCCGAACCTTGCGTGACTATAGGGCTTTGAAGATCAACACTGTGCTTAATGCATATTATCTCAAGGTTGGTAAGCAGGAGCCTGATGTAAAGAATTTCAAATCAAAAAATGAAGAAATATACGTCGCCACAAATTTCAAGTTATGGTTTGTCAACAACGTTAGATATCCTATCTTGACTGAAATGGAGGACTTTCAAGAAAAAGACTCTGGATGGACTCTACACTCTATTGTAAAGTTGGAAGTAAACATCAACAAACTAAATCCCATGAAAGGTAGCTTATATATCAAACTTCCTGGATGGATTGAGAACAAAAAAGCATGTGTCAATGTTAAAAACAATGATGACGAGTGCTTTAAATGGGCTATACTATCAGCCATACATCCAGTGAATAAAAATCAGTTTAAACCTAGCAGTGTGTCCAGCTACCAGCAGTATAAGGATGAATTAAACTTTTCTGGAATAAAATTTCCAGTTGGATTAAAGGATGTAGCAAATTTTGAAAAGAAAAACGACATCTCAGTTAATGTGTACGGTTTAATAAAGAAGAAGCAGAGGTTTTCAGTAGTTCCTCTTTATCTTACTTCAGAGGTGAAGGATACTCATGTGAACCTCCTCCGAGTTGAAAAGGATTACGTGAATGAAGACAGCAGTGATGAAGAAGATAACAATGAACAGGAAAGCAGACCACAGTCTTTCAACTTCCACTATGTATGGGTAAAAGATCTTTCGCGACTAGTTAGCCGCCAACTATCGAAACATGATGGAAAAAAATATATCTGTGAACGATGCTTGCACTACTTTTCAAGAATAGAGAAGTTAGCTGCCCATAGTGAAGATTGTAAAAAAGTGAATGACTGTAAAGTTGTGCTACCAGAACCAGGAAAAAATATAATTGAATTCAAGAATTTCAAGTACAGAGAAAAAGTACCTTTCATTATTTATGCGGATTGTGAGTCCCTATTAATACCAACTGAAGACGCACAAAAACAGAGAACAAACACTCAAGTTTTCCACAAACATGTAGTTTTTGAAATCGGGTACTTGTTTAAGTGCAGCTACAATGATTCACTATCATTCTACAACTCATCTCCTGAAGGTGTGGAACCAGCAAAGTGGTTTTCTCTGGAGTTGCTGCTAATTGCAAATAACTGTGAGAAAATACTAGCATCCTCAATTCCGATGCAGAAACTAACACCGGAGCAACAGGAAGCTTTCGTTGAAGCCACTACTTGCCACATTTGTCAGAAGGCCCTACATCCACCGATGAAGAAGGTTCGCGATCACTGCCACCTCACTGGAAAATATCGTGGTCCCGCGCATGAACACTGTAATCTAGCTTATCAAGACTCCAACATTATACCTGTTGTATTTCACAACTTGAGTGGGTACGATGCTCACTTTATCATCCGCGACGTTGCCACACACTTTGAAGGAAAAGTTAAAGTTCTGGCATTAAATAAGGAAAAATACATCTCTTTCACAAAATATGTACAAGGAACACAGATAAAATTCCGATTCATTGACTCATTCAGATTCATGGCATCGTCCTTAGAAAAGTTAGCATCGTATCTCACTGAATATAAAATTGTGAGTGCAATGTTTTCTGGAATTGACAGTGAGAAAGTTGAACTTCTAACGAGGAAAGGTGTTCTTCCTTATGAATACCTAGACTCGAGGGTGAGACTTGAAGAAAATCAACTTCCACACAAAAGAAAAGTTTTATAGTACTCTCAATGACTCATCAATATCTAATGAGGATTATGAACATGCAAAACAGGTATGGTGTGCATTTAGTGTTAGGACTATCGGCGAATACGTAAAACTATACATGAAGACTGATGTGTTGTTATTGGCTGATGTGTTTGAGAATTTTCGAGAACAGTGTCTCGTGGCTTACGATCTCGATCCAGCACATTACTATACGACTCCTGGCTACACATGGGACGCCATGCTCAAATATACAGGGATAAGGTTGGAACTCCTCACTGACGTTGATATGCTATTAATGATTGAGAATGGTAAGAAGGGTGGAGTGAGTCAATGCTCCAACCGATATGCCATTGCCAATAATAAATACATGACAGTTTTCAATGAAAGTGGGGAGGTCATCTATATTGTATATTTCGATGCAAACAACCTTTATGGTTGGGCAATGGAACAACCCCTTCCTCATGGTGGTTTCGAGTGGGTTACAAATTTAGAAAATTTTGATTTCAATGTTCCAGATGATTCACCCATTGGTTATATTCTAGAAGTTGATTTGTACTATCCACCCGAGCTTCATGATAAGCATAATGATTTACCGTTTTGTCCAGAACACTCAAAACCACCAGGTTCTAGCCAGGAGAAGCTTCTTACTACTCTCCTACTGAAACAAAAGTATGTTCTTCATTACCGGGCTCTCAAACATGCTCTTGCAAACGGTCTCGTATTAATCCAAATTCACAGAGTAATTAAATTTAATCAGTCAACATGGTTGAAGAGTTACATAGATTTCAATACAGAAAAGAGAGCACAAGCTAAAAATGAATTCGAAAACAACTTGTACAAATTGATGAATAATGCAGTGTACGGTAAGACAATGGAAAACGTACGAAAGCATGTAAACGTGAAACTCGTAACAGAGTGGGAGGGTAGGTATGGAGCAGAAGCCCTAATAGCCAAACCGAATTTCCACAGCCGAGCCATATTCAGTGAAAATCTCGTGGCTATAGAGTTAAAAAAGACAGAAGTTTTGTTTAATAAGCCAATCTATGTGGGGCTAACAGTGCTGGATGTATCTAAAATCCTAATTTATGATTTTCACTACGGTTACATGTGTAAAAAATATCATAACAACTGCAAACTATTGTACACTGACACGGACAGTTTAATATATGAGGTGAAGTGTCAGGACATTTATGCTGACATGAAAAAAGATATGCAAATGAATATTCAACAATTCGATACATCAGACTATCCGCGAGATAATGTTTTCGGAATGCCGCAAGCCAACAAGAAAGTTTTGGGTTTGATGAAAGATGAATGTAATGGCGAAATAATTACAGAATTTGTTGGCTTGCGGAGTAAGATGTACAGTATCCGCGTCAATGGTGAAGACTTCGTTAAAAAAGCTAAACGTGTGAAAGCAGCTGTCGTAAAGAAAAGTATTACCTTCGACGATTACACTGAATGTTTGCGAAATTCGAAAATCCAATCTAGAACGCAATATGTGATCAGGTCAAGACTCCACAACGTCGAAACCATTGAACAACAAAAGATTGCACTAAGTCCTTATGACGATAAGCGATACTTACTCCCAAACAGTACAGACACCCTCGCATGGGGGCATTATAGAATCAGTGCAATGGATGTCGATGATGTCTTGAGTGATAGTGACGAAGAATTGCTAGATCTTCTGGTAAAAGATTAGGTTTAAGTTGTAAATAATAATTGTAAATAGTAGGTATAAGGGTCATATTGAATAAAAACATGATATATTTATATGAATTGCTTTTTTATTTATCAAAAATCTTACATCAGTTAGCACAAGCGTAAACTTAGTATTATAAATCTCATAATTTAGTTTAAAATTTAATCGCCGTTGATTCATCATTGGTTCAACGTTGGTTCAACATTGATTCATCGTTGGTTCAGCATTGATTCATCGTTGGTTAAACATTCATTCATCATTGGTTCGACATTGCACAGAGTTGATTTAACATTGCACAAAGTTGATTACATATCTGATTTATCTATCCAGCTGTTGTGTGAACTGTTAAAACCTAGCCACTTTACAAATATTTTGTTACCACGTTTCTTGATTACTTTTTCCACAAGGTATACGTCTGGGTGTTTAACTTTGAGAAGTTCTTGCTCATAAAATCCACCAGCAACGGGTTGTTCTTGATAGTCTTTGAGCTTGTACATCACTGGATTCATAAGCATAACTCGATCCACAGTGAATATCTCTGTTGTCCAGTTGGGAGTGTACCCTTTTTCAAAAGCGTGCTTGTACTTGCTGATTCGAACTTTGTCACCAACTTTGAACTTTGGTCTTCTCCTCGGTATATTTCGCAGTTTTTTTAAGCGTTGCTTCAGCTCCTCTTCATCCTCGACATTGACATCTTTTGGCTTCATACCGATTGATCGATGTTTGGTATTGTTGTACTTGGAGATGAGAGTAGGCAAAATGTCTATCCACTTATAGTTGCCTCTTAAGCTAAATTGTGGCCACATCTTATTCTTAAGCGTGCGATTAAATCTTTCACAGATTGACGCCTTCAGATTACTATGCGTTGAGTAGAGATTGATACTATATCGTTGCATAATATTTTTAAAATGTGAATTATAAAATTCTTTACCTTCATCAGTGTGTAAGTTTTTTGGTATACGACCCTGCACTAGTATAGATTGCATTGCTGAAGTGACATCTGGTCCACTCTTACTTTTAACAGGAACTGCCCAGGCGTACTTGGAGAAAATATCTATGACGGTAAGTAAATACTTGTATCCATTATTCTCATGGGCATAGGGTAGCATTTCAACCAAATCTGCCTGCCACGTCTCGTCTATGCCACGCATTTGCACGCGACGACGTGGATAATTCTTCCTAGCAGGTTTATGCAGTTCTGTGACTACTGCCAATTTCTCCTTGTCCATTCTCGAGTGCGTTTAATCGAGCTTCCAACTGAGCAATGCGTTCAGTGTTAGGGGCTAAAAAATCTTGTTGGGTGTCAATCTGCAGGTTTTTCAGTTTCTCATTGATCGATTCTTCGAGTATACGTATCATCAAATTATTATTGTCAATCTCTGTTCGCATAGATGATGTGACTTGATACACAGTACGTATATCGTTTTGTACAATACGCTGTACAAGTCCCAAATTGACTGCGTCGTATTGCTCTTTGGTCTCACTAACGTTACAAACTCTCTTGCCATCTACGTCGTAATGACCGTCAGAGGTAATCTTGAATCCAACACCAGGCGGCCCACGGCTTCCTGCAGCGGTTCGATCCAGGTGACGTCCAAACACGTCGATACTCATCGTAATACTAACGAAAGCGTTATGAGTACACTCCTAATATATGATTCCAGCTTCCCGCAGTTCCTCAATGATTGATATGATTTCATTGTTGTGACTCGGGTTGCCTGCTGCCTGAGACGCTAGGAGTAGACGGAGACGATCAACTAGTTCGTTAGGGTCGTCCCAGTAGACATAGTCAGTCCTAACATTTTTTCTTGCTACCATATACTGTGGCAGGGAACCTCCACCTTTGGATGATCGTCTGCGTGATACGTTGAACAATTTTGAAATAAAGTTCTTGTACTTATTATTATTGCTGGTGCGAATGGATTCACTGGAACTGTATCGCTTCTTGTGTGCATTTGTAGCAATCAAAATTTCCTTATAATTGTTTCGATCGTCAGTGCTTATGTGGGATTCTTCTGGATTTTGTTTAAACAAAAGTTCAAGCAGACCAACAGTTTTCAGATACTGTTTACCACCAACATTGATATATTGTGCCTCAAAACTAATGGGTTTGTCACCAATAAAAAGACTGCCATCATTGAGTTTACGCACACCATAAACCATATCCAAATACTGCTTCCTATTTTGTTGCAGCATCCTGAGAAATTTGTTTGTTAAATACTCGTAATTATCAGCAGGCTCAGGCACTACATCTTCTTGACGCACAGTTGTATCTTGCTCTCCTTCAGCATCAGCAGTCATAAAGGAAGCATTATCATCGTCCTCTTCCCACTCATCCTCCCCTTCCTCCTGCTCATCCTCCTGATCTTTTTTCTTTACAAGCTCATTTTGTTGAACTTCCTTCTTGACTGATGGATTCGATATATCAACCAGTTTCTGCAATGGCATGACGATTGGCTTGAACGTTTCACTCATTATCTTTTCAGTGGCTTCTTTACCCAGTTTGAGCATTCGATGTTTACGCCGAATCGCCTTACTAGCTTTAGCAATTTGACGGAGCACCTCTTTCTCTTTGTGAAACTTTGACATGTTGACGTGTTGATGTGTCAATTTATAATGACATCATTTCTACTACATGACATATATTTATAGAGAGATAAAACAGTCAAAACCTTTTCTGTATCTTCCCTTATTGAGCTCACTATCCTTATCAATGACAACAAATCCATACTTGTCAGTATTCCAACATGATGCACATAAGTCTTTAAATTGTAAATAACTCATGTCAGTGTTCACATGGTCGTCATACACATGTCTTAAATTCTTCTCATCCTGCTTAAAAAGTATCAATAGATTGACGTTATCTCGAACCAGATGTTTAGGTATTCGAGCGTAAGTTTGACATAAGTAAAAACTGTCAACATGAGCGTGTCTGCCCATACAGAAAAAGGCTCGAATATTGTCCTGTTTCTCACAGGCAACATCATCAAATACAATTACCGAATTTGGTTGAGCTTCACTTGGTGGTATTACTTCTTCATGCTCACTGAAGGGAAAGTACTCAACTCCATCTACATCATTCAACACCCGTTCCAAGAATTTGTACTTTGGTTGTTTGAGGGATTTCGAGTAGACGTAGACACTTTCAAATTTCAATTCGTTTGGGTGTAAGATTAGGGCAAGTAATGCATTTGTCTTGCCGCAATTTGATGGTCCACAAAACACTGCGCGAATGCTGTCTGGTAGAAGGCTACCATGTCGTTTCACCCTATACTTTTTTTTTGATTGGACGAGGGTATCAATATTAAAAACCGGAAGTTTAATAGGTTGTGTCTTGAACCGCATCTTGATATCAACTGCTGTGAAAGCTATAAATACAGCGCTTATATAGCTTCCAGGTCAGTTGCGTGCTAACCTCCATTCAGTGAAGAATGATTGTGCACCATAAAGTGAACAAAGTATCACGCCGTCATCATCGAGGTAAAGGATTGGTCAACAAAGTCATCAACAACTTGCCGTTTGAGTTGCACTTGCCTGGCTACCAATACTGTGGTCCAGGTACTAAGCTAGCCGAACGACTTGCTAGAGGTGATCCCGGTATCAATCCTCTAGACGCTGCGTGTAAAGAACACGACATTGCATACTCGCGAAATCGTGAAAACGTTGAAGTGAGAAACGCTGCAGATCGTGTACTAGCTAGTAAAGCCTGGAAGCGCGTTTTTGCTAAAGACGCTGGAATTGGCGAGAAAGCGGCAGCACTAGCAATAACTAACGTCATGAATGCCAAAGCGAAACTCGGTATGGGGCTGACTAAGAAACCCAGTTCAAAGAAGAGGAAACCTAGTGTGAAAAAGAAACCAGCTGCAAGAAATAAACTGATAGCATTCAGAAAGGTTGTGAATGCGGCTAAGAAAGCAATGAAAAGAAGTAGTAATGCAAAAGTGGCCATCAAGTCTGCAATCAGAGGTGCACAGGAAGCTGTTAAAAGCGTAGGCGATAAACATCAAGTGCAAAATCCACGTGTTCTACCAATCCCTTCGAAAGTCGGTGGTGTTTTGCCACTAATTCCAATTTTTGCTGGACTCAGTGCACTTGGAGCTCTTACTGGTGGAGCAGCAGGTGTAGCTAAGGCGGTGAACAATGCTAGCGCAGCCAAGCAGCAACTGTCAGAAGCTCAACGTCATAACAATGCAATGGAAGCTATTGCTCTAGGAAAAGGTTTACACCTCAGGCCCTACAGAAAAAGATTGGGTCTTCATATGAAACCTTACCGAAAAGGACAGGGACTTCGTCTAAGACCGTCACCAAAAAACTTTTAGTGAAGCTACCTCACCATGCACTCACTGATATCGATCTGTTCAAGTATGCTAAGGCTCTAAAGATTCCACATTTTCGTGGAGTATTTATGCGAAATCAACTACCAGTGAAGGGACCCCGCAAAATTGAGTCAGCTATTGTCAATCTTGATGACATTTATGGCCCTGGCACCCACTGGGTAAGTTATAGAAAGATCGGTGATAATGTCCTATACTTTGACAGTTTCGGTAATCTTCGTCCACCATCGGATCTTGTAGATTACCTCGGTGTTGGTAGCGTGATACAGTACAATCATGATAAATATCAGGATTATGACAGTGTTGAATGTGGACACTTGTGCTTAAAATTTTTATGTGGACAGCTGCATATAAAAGATAAATACTGTCTATATAAGAGTGGCTGATGAACGGAGTAGAGTCAGTATAGAAAAAAACATCATTATGGATGAATCATTTACTCTCACAATAACAGGAAACTCTTCTGTGCTAGACGCAGAGTATTTTCCACCAATAGAACTCTCTCCTCATAAGAACTATGCTCTTGGACTCGTTGAATTGCTCACATTCAATGCGATTCCTAACGTCGACACTGGAAAGAATAAAATCTATGTCGGTGATCGAGTAGTGACCATACCTACTGGCAGCTATGAAATTGAAGATATTGAGAGTTATGTTCAGAAGGCTGTAGCAATTGATGGCATCACAATAAACATTAAGCCAAATAATAACACATTGCGCAGCGAGATCAAGTGTGATCGCAAAGTGAACTTTCAACCTCACGATTCTATTGCACGATTGTTGGGATTCGCTCCACGTGTTCTCGAAGCCAATAAGACTCATACTTCTGATCTACCTGTGGCTATTCTCAAAGTGAATGCGCTGCGAGTTGAGTGTAATATCACTACTGGAGCTTACATAAATAATCGCAAAGTGCACACGATTCATGAATTCTTTCCTGTTGTACCACCAGGATATAAGATCGTTGAAGTGCCGTCACACGTCATTTACCTTCCAATCGCCGTGAAGACAATACATCAAATTCAGCTCCGCATAGTTGATCAGGACGGTGACTTGGTGAATTTCCGAGGAGAGGTGATAACAATACGACTGCACGTCAAATCATCATCATAATGGGTATAGTGTACAATCCCAAAGGAGTCTATATAAGAGCGTCAACATGTCGAATGCAAACCAGTTTTCAATCAGCGCGCAAGGAGCTAACACCTCAGAACGTGCTCTTTCTGGAACAGCTTGGTCTGAAGATCAAACCACGTGGAAAAAGAAACTGAAACGTCCATTCAAGATATTCATCATCTCCTTTTGTTGCAATAAAAATGGAAGAAATACTAAACATTCAAGCACCAGTGAGATTTGATGAGTCTATAGCTCACTATGAGATTCATGCACATCAGCCTTATGCATCATCATCATTCAACAACAGTGATGAAATTCGAATTGCTGTCCAGCATCAAGATTTGTGTGTACTACCCAGCAAGAGTTCACTGCATGTGTATGGACGACTAACAAGGCCTGATGGGGTTACAGCTGTTACTAGTACAGCACTAGTGAGCAATGCCATCTGCTATCTGTTTGATGAAGTTCGCTATGAACTCAATGGTATTGAGATTGATCGCTGCAAGAACGTCGGTCTCACTAGCACCATAAAGGGCTACATCTCACTTGCTCCTGGACAAAGTTATTTTATAGAGAATGCCGGATGGCTCGACATGCCGGAAGGAACAAAACGTCTTTCCAATGATGAGGGATACTTTGATGTCACTATACCACTCAGTATGATCCTAGGATTTGCTGAAGACTATCGAAAGATCGTTGTTAATGCAAAGCATGAACTTATCCTGACAAGATCACGCAGTGACTCAAATGCTGTTGTTCAAGCACGACAAGCGCCAGGAAACGAAGAGCAATTCAAGATCTCAATTCATAAAGTAGAGTGGATGATACCATATGTAATAGCTTCGGATGAGCAAAAGATAAATTTGCTGAACGTTATTGGAAAAGATTTTCTCACAACTATGAGTTTTCGCTCATGGGAATTGTATGAATACCCCATACTTCCCACCACCACAAGACATATATGGACTGTGAAAACATCAACTCAGTTAGAAAAACCACGTTATGTTATACTGGGTTTCCAGACAGGTAGAAAGGATAGGCTAGCCAGATATGCCAATCGCTTCGATCACTGCAATATAACCAATGTCAAGTTATTCCTCAATTCACAGTACTATCCGTACGGTAATTTGAATCTGGACTTTGACCATAATCAGTTTGCACTACTGTATGAGATGTATGCAAACTTTCAGGCAGCGTACTATGGTAAAGAGCCTGAACCAATGTTGAAGAAAAGTGATTTCAAAGAATACGCTCCTCTCAGTGTCATTGATTGCTCAAAACAAAACGAGTTTCTCAAACAAGCCTCAGTTGACGTTCGTTTGGAATTTGAATCTGCAAACAATTTCCCCGCTGAAACTGCAGCCTACTGTCTAATTATACACGACCGTATGATTCAGTATCAGCCACTTAGTTGTAGCGTGAAGAAGTTGATTTAATATGATAATGCTGGTGGGGTAATGCCGGTGGTGGGGAGAAAATGTATAAAACAGATGATTTTAGGAACAGAATCCAGTTTTCATCGAAATGGAGTTCATTGTGGACGTGCTAGGCTTCAAGAAGCCCAACAACCAGTTCGTCTTCAAGGAGTTGGCTATAGTACCTCTTCGGGAAGAGGCCCAACCTCTGGTATACCTCTTTGAACCTCCGTGCTATTGGAACTCTCAACCTGCTCGATACAAGAGTGAAAATATGTGGCTGACGCGCAATTACCACGGTATTCAGTGGAATTCTGGGGACGTACCCTATGAGCAAGTGAGACCTATACTCCAAGAGTTGCTGCTTGGTGCTTATGCAATCTACGTTAAAGGACTTGAAAAAAAGAAATGGCTTGACGAGTTTGGATTAAGTGTACGCAATTTGGAGGATCTGGGCTGCCCTTCGCTAAAGAAATTACACAATACAGTTCTCACCACATGTAATCATCATACCCAGTTCTGGAATCACAATTGTGCTGTCCGAAACATCCTGGCGCTGAAGACTTGGTTCTTAACTCCTCAGCAACAGCCAACCATCAGGATGTATGCTGGAAGCAGTGCTGACAACGATGATGCTGATGATGTGACTAAAGGTGTAGATACAACAGATACTTTTTTGCAAAATACCACGCTTAAAGACTTTTACAATAAGTGTGTATTCCTGTTTTAAGAATGTTTCTTTTATCAAATTAGATTTTACCCTGTTAAATTAGGTTAAGATTTGACTTTGTAAAATAAGGATAAGTTTTTTTTCGAATAAAAAAATAAAATAAAATAAAAATTGAAGTGTTAGATACATTATTTTCAATAAATATGTGGTACTATAGCA
>CAKNYM010020587.1:5838-31463 GCA_932195095.1 Andricus curvator | reverse complement strand
TAAGCTACTAGAGAGATCGAGAGAAGAAACTTTTTTCAGAAATACACGCATTATTTTGCTAGATGGTACAAATAAAATTGTTCAAGGAATCTGTATCATCATTAGAGAATAACAGAAAATATTTCACGTCTTTTCAGACTAGATGGAGCTATGAAAGAAAAATTATTTTAAATAATTGCGAAAGGAGAAGATCTATTTTCAGAAAAAATTATTTAAAATAATTTTTCTTACATAGCTCCATCTAGTCTGAAAAGACGTTAAATATTTTCTGTTATTCTCTAATGATAATACAGATTCCTTGAAAAATTTGATTTGTACCATCTAGCAAAATAATGTGTGTATTTCTGAAAAAAAGTTTCTTCTATCGATCTCTCTAGTAGCTTAATGGGAAAGCACCTGACCGGAAATCAGTAGTTCTGTGGTTCGATTCCCAGCGGAGCAACAGGAGAAAATCTTTTTTCATGAAAAAATTAGTTATTATTATTAATTATTTTGATTGACTCTTTATCAAATTAAAATATATGCTTAAATTTAAAGGACTTACAAATATGATTAATAATCATAAATTTGAAGAAAAAAATGAAATGGACATTCTACGTCTACTAATGTAATAAAATTTTGAACATCTTTTTTAAATAAGTCTATCTTGAAGATTTTCAATTCAGGATCCTTCCATTTTTAGTTGTATATTTGTATAATTTAAAAAATATAGTTTTAAATGTCAAGTTTTTAATGCTAGATCTTTCACATTGAAGAAATTCGCATGTAAATTATTAAAATTCCAGCTTTTACAATTATAAAACTTAAAACTTGCAGTATCTTTAATTGTAAATTTTCAAAATTAAAAATTTTTTAATTTCAAAGATGTATAAAATTCTTAACTTTTTGTGGTTTTGGAAATCAAAAGTCAAGTTTTTAATTTTAATTCTTACAAATTGAAGAAATTTTGAATGTAAATCATCAAAATTGCTTATTAAGTCTCCCAAATTGAACTGAACATTTAATATTTTCGAAATGAGAAACTCTTTACTTTTAAAATATTTACAAATAAAAGCCTGCAATTTTGAAGAGTTATCATTAAAAATTCTTCAATTTTGAAAATATAGAATAACAAATTATTAAAATGATAAAAATTTATATTTTTAGGGTATGTAATTTGGATTCTTTTTAATTTTTCAATTTTGAAGATTAACAATCGGAAAATTCTTCAATTTTAACAATTTGCAACTTGAAATTCTTCGATTTTGATAACTTACAATTAAAAGCTTTTTGATCTTGATGATTTTGGTAATCAAAAGTCAAGTTTTCAGTTTTAAATTTCCAAATTGCAAAAATTTTGAGTGTAAATCGTCAAAATTATAGACTTTTTTATGGTAAAACTTCAAAGTTGCATAATTTTAGAATAAGAATTTTTTAAATTAAAAATTCTTCCATTTTAAAAGTTTTAAAATTCAAATTTCTGTTATATTGAAGTCACAACTGAAAATTCTTGAATTTTGAAAATATTTATATTTCATATTTAGCCTTATTGATGTCTATTGATGTCATCAAATTTTGGACATCTTTTTGAAATAGGTATATTTTGAAGGTTTTGCTCTTAAAAATCCTTCAATGTTTAATGTGTGGATTTAAATAGTTTAAAAATGATGTAGTTTTCAATGTTTTTTTTTAATATATCGATTTGGTTGATTGTCAATAATGTATAAATAAAAATTATTGACTTTGTATGATTTTGAAGATTAATTTAAATCATAAAAATTACAGCTTTCTAAATTGTAAAACTTAAAACTTGTACAATTTTTAATTTTAAACTTACAAAATTAAAAATTCTTCAATTTTAAGGATGCTTCATTTAAATTCTTAATTTTTTATGGTTTTGGAAATTAGAAGTCAAGTTTTCAATGCTAATTCTTACAAATTGTAGAAATTTCGAATATAAATAATCAAAATGACTTACCAAGTCTTTCAAATTGAGGGAACTTCGAAATTAAATCATAAGAATTACGGAATTTAGAATTTACAAAATTAAAAACTCTTTAATTTAAAAAAAATACAGTTAAAAAATCTGCAATCTTCAAGAGTTACAGTTGAAAATTCTTCAATTTTGACAATATAAAATAAAAAATTATTAAAATGATTAATATTTATATTTTTAAGAAATGTAATTCGGAACATTTTTTTGATTGTTCAATTAAAAAAAATACAATCGAAAAAATCTTTAATTTTAACAATTTGCAAACTTAAAATTATTCAATTTTGAAAATTTGCAATTAAAAACTTCTTGATCTTGATTATTTTGGTAATCAAAAGTCAAGTTTTTAGTTCTAACTCTTCCAAATTGCAGAAATTTCGAGTGTAAATCATGAAAATTATAGAATTTTTTATGGTAGAACTTCAAAATTGCATAATTTTTAATTGCAAAATTAAAAAATTGAAAACTATTCAGTTTTGAAGGTGAATAAATACAATTTCTCAAATTTGGATGATTTTGGAAATGAGAAGTCAAGATTTCAATTCTGAATCTTCCAAATTGAAGAAACTTCGAATGAAATAAAAATTCCAGAAATTTTTAACGTTAAATTGTCAAAATAAAAAGTCTTCAATTATAAAGTTGAACAAATAAAAATTCTTAAATTTCGATTATTTTGGAAATGAAAAGTCAATTTTTCGATTCTAAATTTTCCAAATCGAAGATATTTCGAATGAAGTCATAAAAATTACAGAAATTTGTAATTGTGAATTGTCAAAATTAAAAACTCTTGAATTTTAAAGATACATAATTTGAAGTTCTACAATTTCAAAGATTCACAATCAAAAACTCATGAATTTTAGAGATGTATAGATGAAAATTGTTAAATTTTTATGGTTTTGGAAATGAAATGTCAAGATTTCAATTCTAAATCTTCCAAATTGGAAAAATTTCGAATGAAAATCATTAAAATTACAGCTTTCATAATTGGAAAACTTGCATAATTTTTAATAGTAAATTTAAAAAATTAAAAACTCTTCAATTTTAAAGGTGTATAAATAAAATTTCTTAAATTTTGATGATTTTGGAAATCAAAAGTCAAGTTTTTAATTATAAATCTTCCAAATAACAAAAATTTCGAATGTAGATCACCCGAATTACAGAAATTTTCTATTGTAAATAGTCCAAATTAAAAACTCTTCAATTTTAAAGATGTATAAATAAAAATTCTTAAATTTGGATGATTTTGGAAATCAAAAGTTAAGTTTTCAATTCCTAATCTTCCAAATTGAGGAAATTTCCAATTTACATCATCAATATTACATAATTTAAAATTGAAAATTTTCAAAATTAAAAACTCTGCAATTTTAAAAGATTTACAATGTAAAGTTCTGCAAATTTCCAAAAGTTACAATTGAAAATTCTTGGATTTTCAATTTATAGAATAGCAAAATTATTCAATTTTCACTATTTATATTTTAAATAAGGTATGTAATTTAAAACATTTCTTTTAAAATTATTCAATTTTGAAGATTTACAATCTAAAAATTCTTTAATTTTAACGATTTTCAGTTTAAAATTCTTCAATTTTGAAGATTTACAATTAAAAACTCTTAAATTTTTAAGATGTATAAATGTAAAATTTCAAATTTTGATGATCTTGATGATTTTGAAAATCGAAAGTCAAGTTCTCTGTTCTAAATCTTCCAAAGTGTAGAAATTTTGAATGTAAATCATCAAAATTACAGAATTTTCAATGTTCAAACTTCGAACTTGCACTAATTTTGAATTGTGCATTTTTAAACTTAAAAATCCTTTGATTATAGAGATTAAAAATTTAAAGTTCTAAAATTTTGAAGATTTACTATTGAAAATTCTTTAATTTTAACGATATGAAGTTTAAAATTCATCGATTTTAAATATGAATAAATAAAAATTCTTAAAGTGTGATGATTTTCATAATTAATTATAAGATCAAATATCAAGTTTTCAATCTTCAATCTCAGAAATTTTTGGAATAGTTTAATTTTGAAGATTTAATATTGAAATTTATTCAATTTTATAGATTTTCAATTGTAAAAACTCTTCAATTTTCAACAGAAGAAATGACAGCGTCGATTTATTTTTTGGAACTTCCTAAAAATTCTTTTACATATATTTCCGTATATAAAAAACGTATGATACTTTAGATTACTTTGAATTAATCTTTTCAATAATATTGCTCATTTTAGGGCTTTTTAAATGGGCTTTTATAAAATATTCTCCTACTGATGTTTGGTCGATTAAAATTTGTTTCATAAAAAACAGAACGTTATTAGTTTTAAATACGTGATTTCTACAAGTCTTCTTTAGTTATGTTATGTGTGTCTCTCGGGACAGAGAAGGTGCGTGGGTTAGCGTTCGCAGATGATCAGGTTGTTATGGAAGAGTCAATCGAAGACTTGCAAAGAATGTTCAAGCAAACTGAATACTAGGATAAAAAACATGTGTCTCAAAATTAACGTGAATAAAAGAAAAATTACGGTATTTAAAGGAAAGTGTGAAAAAAACAGTATGCAACATTGTCTTAGATGAGAGGATAGAACAAGTTGATAATTACGTGTATCTTAGTAGATTATTTCCTGCTGACGGAAAGATCAATGGAGAGATAGATAGGCGTAATTTCAAGGTTAATTTTAAGGTTAAAATAAGCCCAGCAGTTTTCTGTGCACGGATAGGTATTATCTACTGATAAGTAAAAAATGTACCTGCACTTATTTTTCCCGAAGAATTTTTATCCTAAAAACTTTGTAATAGCTGCTAATAACTAGGTATCGATCTCATTAAAAAGTGCTCTGTATTCTTTGTGTGCAATTTATTTTTGCTACTTTCTAACCCTAAACAGAAAATTTCAGTTTGACCTAGTTCTGATACAAAAGAAGACGCTTCAACGGAATTCTTAATATTCTGCTCAAGTTGGGAATTCGTTAGAATTGAATAGACATCATTTTTTTTGCATTTGGTTAGTACAAAACACAGATAAACTTAAATGATTGGTTTGTTTTATTGAAATAAATATTTTAAATCTTATCCTAGCAGTACGATTAAAAACTTGTCTTTAGTTATTTTTTCTAAATGCGTAGATCAATTTTAAAATTATCTCTCATTTTAATATATAATCGAGTGAAAAATATATCGAAATCTTTAAGAAGGAGGAGCATCACAAACATGTATTCGTCCCAATAATTTGTTTTTTATATTTCTATATCCCTTTCGAAAAAAAATGCTGCGGTAAGATCATGAAACCTGAAAACGAGTTCCAAATAACTGACGAATTTCCAATACAAATATTTTAGTGCATTTTAAATCCCACCAAAAACATTTTAGATCCAAAAAAATAAGTTGGGTCAAAATATTCATAGTAAATATATCAAGTACATTTTTTTTATAAAGTACCCTACAGAAATTTAAAAAGATAGCCATTTGAGACATTATGTAACTTGGTGGGATGATAATATTCTATCAACTTCCCATACCTAGAAATTTTTAATGACAATCATTTTGCTTATAACATTCAACTCCATCAAGTTCTATAATGTCTAATATGGCTTTTTAGAATTTATTTTTAAAATTTCCATATGATAATTTCTAAAAAAAAGTTTCTCAATATATTTTATTATAAATATTTTGTCCCAAATTACTTGGCTAACTTTGATTGAACAAATTCATGTAGTTGTAATTGGCAGATTTTTTGCATCGCAGATGTTTTTGGTGGGATTTGATACTTTTTTGTAATTAAATTATATTGCTATTAATTTCTGATAATATTTATAGAAAATAGAATTTCAAAATGAGGTTTTAAAAGGTATTCGAAATAAAAATGTGTATTCCTTTCCGGCAGGTAGGTCGTCACTGTGAAAATTCGGAATTGAGTGATTACCTAATTTCTCAAAACGTCATGATCATAATAAAATTACTAATTATTTCGATCTGCTTTTCAATCCTGGATGGAAGTCAAATACGAAAGGATTTGTTGAAACTGAATTGGAAGACCCTCTTATTGAAATGTATCACCGAAAAGTCAAAAAAGCATGATGCAATGATTATCATCGAAAATGAAGAAATTAATCAGAAATTGAAAGGATCTGACTATTTGCCGATTACATCGAGCATTCCATCTTTTATCTACAGAGTTCCGGAACTTTGGAAATTGAGTCACAGGGTTAAAAAAAAAAAGATTAATCCCAGATCAACAACTCTATTCATCATGATTTTTTCTTCCACCCAAATCAATGCAAGTGAATCCATAAAATTGTTAACTCATCTCTCTAACGTATACATGCGACCCAAATGCTTGATACTACACTTACAAGAAGACAGGAATGTCACCTACAAAGAATTGCTGAAAGATTTTTGGAAAAATCACTTCCTGGATGTGACTATTCTGCAACTCTTCGCAGTGAAAAATTCAGGGAAGGTTTTATCAGATCCGAGGAAGGAATCCATTATCCATAATTTTAATCCTTTCACCAAAGTCTACACCAAGGAAAGGTTTGCGAATTGCCCATTGTTTCCGGAAAAGACACGTAACTTGCAAAAAGAGTCAATAAACATTCTTGGACTTGAGAGATACAACGTAAATTTGACCATACCTGAATCCAAATTCGAATCTTACGGCAGCACATTGGCTGTATTTAAAGTTCTCTCGCAATCTATGAATTTCAAATTGAACATTACTCGAACCGTCACAAGAGAAGAATATGGCGAAGAAGGATGCTTTAAAGCCAATTTCACAGGTCTAGTGAAAGGTTTATTAGAAAATGAATTCGACATTGTCTTGAACAGACAATACCCGACCGGATCGTGCTACCTTACGGAACCTTTTCTACGAAGTAGAACCATATCCCTAGAATCTGTCATGGCTCTGATTCCAAGAGCGCCAGTTGGCAACACGAGCTTCAACATCGGATGGAATTGGTTTGTCATTCTTGTGGGAAACGTTTTCGCCTTTTCTTGCATCGTCGTAATTGTACATTTGCTCAAATTCGACACGAAGTTTTGGAAACCAACTGACATTTTTCGAGTGGTTTTATCAATGGCCACACCATCAAATCCAGAGAGATTAGGGGAGAGGATTATTTTTGGTTGTATGATTCTCACAAGCGTCGTATACTCAGGTCACCTATACTCGTTTCTGGCAAATGTGAATTACAAGAATAATAATGAGCTGGAAATAAAAACCTTAAAGGATTTAGACGAATCGGGCCTAATTCCAGTTTTTGATGAATCTATGCATCATCTAGAATCGGCAGAAAGTCTTGGTGGTATCTACCTGGAAAACCTGCGAAAAAAGTCTCAAATATATTCGCAAAGCTTCTCTAGATATGACTGTTTCTTTGCTTTATCAAAGCACAAGAACATCTCCTGTGCTCTTTCAATCGCCTCTATGCAAGTTTCGATAAAGAGATATATTCAGCAATTTAGAGAGGTTAATGTGAAAATTGTGGATGAATCCCTAATGCCTGGACCCTTGGGATTTATGCTTCAACCTGGATCACCGTATGGCGAACGATTTGATGAAGTTCTTCTGAGGTTAGTGGAAAATGGTTTGTTGGACAAATGGAAAGTACGAGGAAAAATTGACCTGCGTCGGATGTCACGGCAGAAACAAGAAAACACTCAAACAGTTAAAGTGAAGTACCTACTGATGTCGACACTATTTTTCGGTAGCTTGTTGTCATTTGTTATCTTTGCTGCAGAATTACTTGTTGATTACTTTCGAAAAAAGGGTTCTACTTCTTCGGTAAATAGTTCATCTAAAATAATTCATGTCGATGACCAAGAAAGTGTAATTACAAGGTTAGAGGAATCTCCTTCGACGTCTCGAAGGGTATAATAAATCAATGCTAATTGATCCGAAGAATTCGTAAGTGCGCGTTTGTCACCACAGCGAAAAGAAAAAACGTTCCTTGTTAAGAAATACAAATATTGTCTACACAGTAATTCCCAGAGATATTTTTTACTTGATAGAAACATAGCAAAAAATTGACAACTACATATAAAGTTGTAAATGTGGTTGTGAATCAGCCTCCCGATAAAAATTATCCGAAGTAGAATAATTGTCGTTGCCCATTGTTTACAACGTTTTTATCCAAAAAATATCTCTGGTGTTTACTGTGTAACAGAAGAATACATGAGCAAGAAGAAAGAGTGTAATGAGTTAAGTGATAGAAAAAAAGAGGAAGAAAATAAAAAGCTTGAGGAGGAGGCAGAAAAGGCTAGCAGGGAGGAAGAAGTATGGAAAGTAGTGAATAGAGGGAGGGGAAAAAGCAAAATAGTTTATCAGGATATTGGAATGTTAGAGTCGAACAAATATTTTATGAAATTGTTAGGAGGAATGTAAAACAAAAATGACGTAAGAAGAGAATGAAATTTGGAAATATGGGGAAAAGAATTGAAGGAGCGAATGTGAATAATGTACAATATAAAAAGGAAAGGGTTGGCCAGAAATATCTAAAGAATGGATAGTGTTAGCAATATTGAGAAAATGAAAAGGGGAAGGTGGTACATATTATAGAGGGGTGACGTTGATGCCGAAATTATACAAGATATATGTGATAATAGTATCAGAAAGGTTAAGGAAAGAAGTAGAGGAAAAAAGATAATTCCTCCTAATCTGACAAGGTTTAGGAAAGGTGTGACAATTATCGATAATATTTAAGTACTAAATCATATCATAAATAGAAGTATCGAACGAGAGAAAGAATGTTTAAGGACAGAAGTAGTAAATATCTTTAGGGACATAAAAACTAAGGTTAGGGTGGTAGAATAAATAAGAGATACCTTTTGATTGTCTAGAGGTGTAAGGAAGAGTGTTCCTCTAAGCCCGCTCTGGTTCAAAATATTAATTTCATATTTGGAAGAGAAGATGAAAAAAGGCGGGGAGGAGAAAGGCTAGGAGAAAAAAGAATATATACACTGGCATATGTGGGTGATATAGGTATTGTATAGGTATTGTATAGGTATTCTCGCTATGATGCGGAGAATGAGGAAGGAATGCCGGGTTTGATTACGGACTTAGAAAAATAATTGGATAAAAAAAACGGAGGCTGAACAATGAACATGGATAAAATGAAGGTAATGAGGTTTATAAAGGCAAGTGGGAGAAAAAAATTGACATCCAGATGGAAAGGTGTAACAGTAGAGGAAGTAAAAGAATTTAAGTCCCTTGGTTTATCATTCACAGATATGGGGATCAAGGGAGAGGAAGTAGAGGGATAAGATAGGGAAGTTGTAAGAGAGATATTAAATTTACATCAGGGGTAGACTGGAGAACTCCGGGTTATATGATAAGAAAAGAAGCTCAAAGGGATAAATCAAGAACAAGGGTGGGAAAGAGGGCATGATAATTTAAAGGCAAATTGAAGGTAGGAAAGCGTAGAGTTAACGCGATGGGAAGAGGAAAGAAAAGAGTTTTTTAAATATCGATGGAAAGGAGAAGGTGGAGAAGGAGGAGATGTAGACTATGAAGAAGTGGAAAAAACAAGATAGAGAAAAGCAGGTAATAGATGGGTGAGGATAGGTGAACCAAGATATAATAAATGGTATAAGGTGGTAAAAAGAGAAGGATTGCAAAAATATCTGAAAAGAGAAAGAGGGAAAAGATAGAGACGAAATTAAGTTGAAGAATCAATGTATTAAGAGAAAAATGAGAAGAGAAAATTGAAAGTATATGAATGGGTAGAAGAAACATGGGAGCATATTTGAGGTGGTTGTAAGAGAGGAAAGGAGGAGATTGATGGATGGCAAGATAATATTGAGAAAATTTTAGGGGTGGAGGGTATAAAATTAGAGAATGAATGAGATTAGTTAGGAAGATAATTAGGTAATGAGCGATGTGAAAATGGTGTAATAAAGATTTAAAGGAACGAAGGTTATGTCAATACTAGTCGGACACATTATGAATAAAGAAGAACTTGAAAATTTTATAAAAAAAGATTGGTTTCTCTATTATAGTATCGGAAAATATTTACTGAAGATTTGAATTGTATTTTGTTATCATACTCTACAATCGCTGACCTCAAGCTTTTGAAAATAATCTAGAAATATCGACTATTCGTTTTTTCTCTCCAGTAACCTAGTTTTTGAAAAAGAATCACGATTTCGATTTCCACTCCAGCTTGAAGTAGCTTTTAACTTGAAGAGATTTTTATCGAGTTTTGTTTTCTTTTAGTGCTATTTATTTAATGCAACTGAATTTTTTTATTTACACAATTTTCCCTCAATTTATGAAAAAGGTCACATTTTTTACCAAAACATTTTTTCTGCTTAAATAACTGTTTAGCTCAACTTTATATACTGCTAAATCAATGCATCAGGACTCACATAAAATAAATAATATTCTTATTGATCCATTCAATTGTTTTAAGGAAATTTGATAATAAAATTGTCAAATATATAATTTCTGTCGCACAATATTCCAGTTTCAAGTTTTCTTCGCATTTTAATTTCGTGAGCTTGTTATGAATAAATAATAACACTGCATGCTATGATTTTATAATTAATAGCTTTGTCAATTTTTTTATTAAACTTGCTATAAAGTTTAAATAATCAGCTCGAAAATTTTCAAAACATTTCTAAAGATTTCAAAAATTGTTGAAAAGGAATCTGGAAGATTTAAAGGTAATTTATTTTTATTTTGCAGGAGCTTTTAAAAACTAAAAAAAAAATCGAATTGTGTTGAAAGATATTTTCAAGGATTTTGAAAGGTTACAATAATAAACCAATTTTTTTAAAGATTTCTGGAAAAATTTGTCTATGAATTTTTTATTTGAAAAATTATTTTAGGGTAAACACCGTTTTAAAAGATTTCAAAAATCGTCAAAAAAGATTTTCCTAATTTTGGAGAATATTTTTAAAATGTTAGGAAAAATTTGA
Organism: Andricus curvator; assembly: GCA_932195095.1. NCBI lineage: Eukaryota > Metazoa > Arthropoda > Insecta > Hymenoptera > Cynipidae > Andricus > Andricus curvator. The sequence goes on along the minus strand of CAKNYM010020587.1, from coordinate 20,578 downwards.
ATCTTTTTAAAAAATATTTAGAATTTCGGAAGTTTTGAAAAGATTCGAAAATAATTTAAATCTTGAGAAGATTAAAAATCTTCTAAACAAAACGTAGATTTTCGAAAATTTCGAAAAAATATTTAGAAACATTTTAGGAATGTTAAAAGATTGCTAGGGAATAAAATATTTCTTAAGATCCCTGTGCAAATTTTTAATGGTTTCCAATTTTCAAGTAAAATTAAAAAAAATTTCATAATATTTCAAAAGATTTTAAAAAATTTCGAAAAAAAATCTGCAAGATCATAAGGGAATTTTTGAATTTTAGCTAAAAGTTCTAACTATTTTTTAAACTGACTTTTTCCTAATATTTAGTAAAATCCCGTAAAATAAAGAAACTTTTTTTCAAAATTTTCTAGATTCTTTCTTATGGGGCGTAAAAGGCCTTAAATCTAATTTAACTTCGAATTGAGGTGTTCAAAAACTTTTACCTAATAAACAGTATTTAGAAATTTTTATTTTTTGTTAAAAATTATTTTCCCCCTCAAATTGAAAAATTACACACGCGCGTAGATTGTGATTGACGATGCTAATAAAAAAAATAGAATTTTTCTTTTCATAGTAATATTGATTTCTGAACTCTTACAAATCAATGTTAGTATAGTGTCATCCATCGAAGAGGAAACCGAGACTGTTTAAGGAAAGAATTATTTTTGGTTTCTTGATTATCACCACATTCATTTACACTCAATTTTTTATGCAAAGTGCAAATTGGGAGAAAACAAAAAAAAAATGATATAAATTGAACAATAAAAAAATGCATTCAAATTTCATTCTTGAAATTGAACAAATTGTTTTCTCAGTGCAAAAACTGTAAAGTTAAAGGAAAAATGTCTCAAATTAAGATCCTTGGTGCTGAAAATACGCTTCGTATTTTTTTTTAAATCTAACTTAAAATAGGACCAGAATTTTTCTGTGAAAATGAATGGATAGGTATTAGCTACTGATAAGTACAAAATATACCCGCACTTATTTTTCTCGAAGAGTTTTTATTCTAAAAATTCCTTAATGGCTGCTAATAACTAGGTATCGTTCTCAATAAAAACCCCCCTATATAATGTGGGTGCAATTTATTTTTGTAACTTTCTAAACTCAAAAAAAAAATTCTCAGTTTGACCTGATTCCGACACAAAAGAAGACGTGTCAACGGAATGCTTAATCTTCAGCATTAATTAGGAATTCATTGGAATTGAGTAGACATATTTTTTTTGCATTTGGTAAGTACAAAACACAGAAAAATCTAATTGATTGGTTTGTTTTATTTGAAAAAATATTTTAAATCGTTTCCTATTAATACCAATTGATAGCAATTTATTTTTTACATTCTTATGTCCCTGTCGAAAAAAAAAATTTCTCCGAGAAGATCATAAAATCCGAAAACGAGTTCCAAATAGTTGAAGACTTTCTAAAACAAATATTTCAGTACATTTCAAATCTCACCAAAAACATCTTCGATGCAAAAAAGTAATTTGGGGCAATATATTCATAATAAAATATGTTAAGAATATTTTTTTATAAAGTACACTATAGGACTTATATATATATACCATTAAACCATTTCCCTTTCAGGGTAGGCGTAACACTACCCGATTCGGGTAGTGTTTCTAGGTTTTTTCTTGTAGTTATAAATAACTACAAGTGTGAGCTCACCACACCCACGATGTGCCAACAGCACTCATGTCAGTATTCTTGAATGGTCACCCATCCAAGTACTAACCGCGTCCAACGCTGCTTAACTTCAGTGATCTGACGAGAACTGGGTTTTTCAGCGTGGTATGGCCGTTGGCCATACTTATAAACTTATAAAAAAATTAAATAGCCATTTGAGACATTATACAACTTGGCAATCCTTTTGCTTAAGACATTCAGTCCCGCCAAGTTCTATAATGTCTAATATGGCTTTTTAAGATTTATTTTTAAAATTTCTATATGGTAATTGATAAAAAAAGTTTCTTAACCTATTTTATTATAAATATTTGTTGCCAAAACAAACTAAATTGAATTACCCTTTAATTCAATTTGATGGTACCATATTATCCAATTAAAATTTTGGTTCTTCAACTTCAATTAAAAATAGAAAAGCTGGCTATGTTTATCGAACCTAAACGATATTTTTTATAAGATATCACAAAAATATATTTTATTTTTCACTCGTTAAAATTTGGTGTCAATCGGTTGTGAAATGAGTGAGCACAAGTCATAAATTTGTTGTTCTTATGTTTTTGTTGTTGTTTTAATCTCACAGTTTCTCAGGCCATCAAATAAAATTACGTTTAAACTTATTTTTTAATGGTTGGCCATTCAGCTGCCAAGATTTATCAAAATCGGTTAAAAATTGCGCTGACAATCCAAAAAAGGTCCAAAATACACGATTGTTCCAGACAACGATGCTTGATAGCTTTGTTTGTACTTAACGATGATTCGCTACTGCGAATCTTGATATTAAATTCTAACAAGATTTATAAAAAATATAATTTCAAAAATAAGGTTTTAAAAGGAATTCGAAATAAAAATGTGTATTCCTTTCTGGCAGATAGGGCGTCACTTCGGAAATTCGGAATTGGGTGATTACCTAATTTCTTAAAACGTCATGATGTTAATAAAGGTACTGATTATGTCGATCTTCTGCTTTTTAATCCTGGATGGAAGTCAAATACGGAAGGATTTGTCAAAACTGAATTGGAAGACCATCTTATTGAAATATATCACCGAAAAGTCAAAGAAGCATGATGCAATGATTATCATCGAAAATGAAGAAATTAATCAGAAATTGAAAGGATCTGACAATTTGCCGATTACATCGAGCTTTCCTTCTTTTATCTACAGAGTTTCGGATCTCTGGAACTTGAGTATGAAAGTTCAAAATTTCAAGGTTAATCCCAGATCAGCAACACTATTCATCATGATTTTTGCCTCGACCCAAATCAATGTAAGTGAGTCAATAAAATTGTTGACTCACCTCTCTAATGTGAACATGCGACCCAAACTCTTGATAGTTCACTTGCAGGAAAACAGGAATGTCACCTACAAAGAATTGCTGAAAGATTTTTGGAAAAATCACTTCCTGGATGTAACGATTCTGCAAATCTTCGCAGTGAAAAATTCAGGGAAGGTTTTATCAGATCCGAGGAAGGAATCCGCTATCCATAATTTTAATCCTTTCACCAAAGTCTACACCAAGGAAAGGTTTGCGAATTGCCTCTTGTTTCCGGAAAAGACACGTAACTTGCAGAAAGAGTCAATGAACATTCTTGGAATTGAGAGATACAACGTAAATTTGACCATACCTGAATCCAAATTCGAATCTTACGGAAGCACATTGGCTTTATTTAAAGTTCTCTCGCAATCTATGAATTTCAGATTGAACATTACCCGAACCGTCACAAGAGAAGAATATGGCGAAGAAGGATGCTTTAAAGCCAATTTCACAGGTCTAGTGAAAGGCTTATTAGAAAATGAATTCGACATTGTCTTGAACAGACAATACCCCACCGGATCGTGCTACCTTACGGAACCTTTTCTAAGAAGTAGAACCATATCCCTAGAATCTGTCATGGCTCTGGTACCAAAAGTGTCATTGGACAACGCAAGCTTCAGCATCGGATGGAATTGGTTTGTCATTCTTGTGGCAAACGTTTCCGCCTTTGCTTGCATTGTGATAATCGCACATTTGCTCAAATTCGAGACGAAGTTTTGGAAACCATCTGACATTTTTCGAGTGGTTTTATCAATGGCCACACCATCAAATCCAGAGAAATTAGGGGAGAGGATTGCTTTCGGTTGTTTGATTCTCACAAGTGTCGTTTACTCAAGTCATCTCTTCTCGTTTCTGACAAACGTGAATTACAAGAAGAATAATGAACTGGGAATAACAACCTTAAAGGATTTAGACGAATCGGGCCTAATACCAGTTTTTGATGAGTCAATGCACAATCTAGAATCGGCAGAAAGTCTTGGTGGTATCTACCTGGAAAACCTGCGAAAAAAGTCTCAAATATATTCGCAAAACTTCTCTAGATATGACTGTTTCTTTGCTTTGTCGACGCACAAGAACATCTCATGTGCTCTTTCAATCGCCTCTATGCAAGTTTCGATAAAGAGATATATTCGTAAATTTGGAAAGATTAATGTGAAGATTGTTGATGAATCCTTAATGCCTGGACCCTTGGGATTTATGCTGCAACCTGGATCACCGTATGCCGAACGATTTGATGAAGTTCTTCTGAGGTTAGTGGAAAATGGTTTGTTGGACAAATGGAAAGTACGAGGTAAACTTGAACTGAGTCGGATGTCACGGAAGAAACAAGAAAAAGCTGAAACAGTTAACGTGAAGTACCTACTGATGTCGACACTAATTTTTGGTAGCTCGTTGTCATTTCTTATCTTCGCTGGTGAAGTACTAGTTCAGTACATTCGAAAAAAGGGTTCTACTTCTTCGGTAAATTATCCATGTAAACAATTCATGTTGATGGCGGACAGAGTGGAATTTGAAGGTTAGAGGAATCTTCTTTTACGTTTCGAAGAGTGTATTAAATCAACGCTAAGTGATCCAAAGAATTCGTAAATGCGCATTTGGCACCACAACAAGCGAAAAAAAACATTCATGGTCAAGAAATACAAAACTTGTCTAACAGAAGAATACAGGAACAAGAAGAAAGAGTATCATGAGTTATGTGACAGAAAAAAAGAGGAAGAAAATAAAATGTTTGAGGACGTGGCAGAAAAGTCTAGCGCAGAGGAAGAAGTATGGAAAGAGGGAAGGATAATGAAATCCGGAATGATGTTTGTGAATATGAAGGAGAAGAATTCACTCAGAGAAATCTCCTTTTGTGACAAAAAGATGTTTCTTGAAGTAAATGGAATTTCCTCTCAAATTTAAGGTTGACAGGATTTTCATTTGTCTCAACAGGAATTCATTTGCAGCAAAAATTTTGCTTATGCGACTAACTTCACCTACTCTTGCAGCCAAATAATTCTGTTTGTGTAAAAAATATATTCACTTCGTTCAAAACAAAACAGGCAAGAGGACAATGCTTTTGTTCCAAGACAACTTCTTCTCTGAGTATTGAAGGACTGGTCATGGATAATGTACTATAAGATATGGCGAGGGGAGGTTTGGCCAGAAATATGGAAAGAAATGATAGTGGCACTAATAGTGGAAAAACAAAAAGAGTAAGGGTTTAAAAGTTATAGGGGGATGACGTTGATGCCAAAGTTATATAAGATGTATGTCAAAATAGTGTCAGAAAGGTTAAAGAAAGAAGTAGAAGAAAAAAAGATGATTCCTCCTAATCAGACATGTTTTAGGAAAGGAATGGGAGTTATTAATAATATTTGCATGCTAACTTATATTATAAATAGAAGGATTAAATGAAAGAAAGGAGGTTTGAGGAAAAGAGTAGCAAAAATCTTTAGAGACACAAAAACTATGTTTAGGGTGGGAGAGCAAACAAGGGATACTTTTGGATTGGCTAGAGGTGTCTAAGTCCTCTCCGGCTCAATATAATAATTCCAGATTTGGAAGAGCAGATGAAGAAAAAAGGGTGGGAAGGAGTAAGGCTAGGAGAAGAAAGAATACATACATATGCGTACGATATGGTGTTGTTGGCAGAGAATGAGGAAGGAATGACGGGTCTAATTACCGGATTAGAAAAATACTTGGATAGGAAAAAACTGAGCCTTAATACGGATAAAACGAAGGTAATGAAGTTCAGAAAGGCGAGAGGGAGAAGAAAAATAGACACTGAGATAGAAAGGTGTAACAATAGAGGAAGAAAAGGAATTTAAGTACCTCGGTTTTATCATGCAAGCGAATTTGGAATTCGGGACGTATATTAGAGAAAGGATGAAGAAAGCTGCGAGAGTAATGAAACAGATATGGGGAATAGGAAAGAGGAGATTGAAAATAGATTGGCATAGGCGAATGAGGTTGTTTGATACGCTGGGATAGCCGGTATTAGGCTATGGGGTAGATATAAGGAGATGGGCGGAGATATATTAGATGGACATCAGGGGTAGATTGGAGAACTTCGGGTTATATGGTAACAGAAGAGGCTCAAATAGATGAATTGCGAACAAGGACGGGAAAGAGGGCGTGGAAATTCGAAGATAAATTAAGTATAGAAAAAGGGAAAAAGTGAGTTAACGTTGAATTAACACGGTAAGAAGAAGAAAGAAAAGAGTTCTTTAAAGATCAAGGGATAGGAGATGGAGGAGAAGGGGGAGATATAGACTATAAAGAATTGGAAAAAAACGAGATAGAGGAAAGCGGATAATTGATAGACGGAGGGATGGAGGAATCAAGATAGAATAAATGGTATTAGGTGTTAAAAAGAGAAGGATTACCAAAATATCTGAGAAAAGAATGGGGGAAAAAGAGATGGACACGAATAGCGAGATTGAGACTGGGAAATAAAGTTGAAGAATCAGTGTATTAGGAGAAAAATGAGAAGAGAAAATGGAGAGTTTCTGAATGAGTAGCAGATACATGGAAGCATCTGTGAGATGGTTGTATGGGAGGTAAGGAGGAATGTGGGGAATGGGAAGAGAATGTTAAGAAAATTTGAGGGGTGGATAAACTGAAGCAAGAATAAATTAAGGAGGTAAAAAAGCTTAAGGTGATAAAGAAGATGAATGAGGGAGTATGGGAGAGTGAGAATAAAAAGCATGAGTGGAAAAGAAAATAGGAAATTCGTTCGCTCCGACACGATTAACTTCTAAAAATGAGAAACTAGATGTATGAAATTAGAGGATGAGTTAAGAGTAGTTAGGAAGATAATTAGGTAATACACTATGTAAAAATGATATAATAAAGATGTAAAGGAACGGAGGTTATGTAAACCTTAAGGGACACATTATAAATAAAGAAGAACTCATTGAATTGGTTGCCCTATTTTAGGATCGAAGAATATTTACGATTTAAATTTTATTTTGTTATCATACTCTGCAATCATTGACCTTAAGCTTCTAAAAATATTTTCAAAATATCGACCATTCGTTTTTTCTCTTCAGTAACCTAGTTTCTAAAAAAAGAATCAGTATTTCGATTTTCACTCCAACTTCAAGTAGCTTTCAACTTAAACAGATTCGTATCGAGTTTTTTTTTTCTTTTAGTACTATTTTTTGCTGCAAGTGCATTTATTTATTTACAAAATTTTCCATCAAAATATGAAAAAAGTCACTCAGATTTTCAACTTAGTCTCAAGCTGTTTAAATGGAAAGAAGGACTTTCTTCTGCATGAAAGTGTCAAATCTTTGAATTTGTTTATCCTAATTGTTTATGAACATTTAACTTGTTATATTGTACAAAATATTATCAAAAATATATTATGTTTAGGAAATTTTTCAGCAAGCCAGACTATTAAGGAAAATCCAAATCTCGAAAAACTTAAATTTGATTATTTTGCCATAAAAACTGTTTATAATAGTGGTTATTGTTAAATTTTTCCTGAATTTTGTGAATAAATGTCGTTCCTATATTAATGCGATGTAGTTTGAGAAATAAAACATTTTTTTATTGACAACACTTTTGTCAATTGTTTAATTAAATTTTCTTAGAAAAATTAAATGTATGAATGAACAAATTACCTATTTGTATTTTATAATTCCTTATTCATTGATTTGGGATGATATAAAGTTTAAATAATCAGTTACTGAAACCTCAAAAAAAAAAATTTGATAACAAATGTAATTTTTAAAAGAGAAAGTTTCAATCGCAACTAATTTTTTAATATTGCGAAATAATTCTCTTCTTAACATATTGCTGCCTCACTATAATTTGTAAACTTTTTCAATATTGCAAAATTTTAAAAAAATTTGAGTAAATTTGAAAAAAATTCAAAACATTTCAAAAGATATACAAAATTATCAAAAAGGTATATGGGAAATTTCAAGGAAATTTTTGTAATTTAGCAAGATTTTTTAAAAACTTTAGGGAAACTTTGTATTATTTTTAAAAATATTTTTCAGTTTTAAAAGTTTCAGAAATAATTTGAAAGTTCAAAAGATTTCAAGCCATTTGAAACAAAATGTATATTTTTGAAGATTTCGAAATAGAGTGTTAAAGTTTTTTTAAAGGATTTTGAAAGGTTTGAATAATAAACGAATGTTCTCAAGGTTTCTGGAAAAATGTAGCGCCTTTCGATTCTGAAAAATTACATTTAGATGAACATATTTGAAAAGATTTCCTGATTTCCAAAATCTTCAAAAAAGATTTTTTAGAAGTTTGGAGAATATTTTAAAAATTTTAGGAAAAATTCGAATCATTTTTAAAATATTTAGAGATTTTGAAGACATTCGAAAGTAATATAAATCTTGAGAATTTATAATAAAATTTAGAACAAAATATAGATTTTTGAAGATTTGAAAAAAAATGTAGAAGCTTTTAAAGAATGTTGAAAGGTTTCTAGAGATTAACAAAATTTCTTAAGATTCCTGGGAAATTTTTTTATGATTTTTATTCTCTAAAAAATTAATGCTTGAAAAAAGTTTTAAAAATTCGAAAGATTTGAAAATATTTCTAAAAATTTCGAAAAAAAATCTGGAAGATTTTAAGGGAAATTTTTTAATTTTGAAAGATCTGTCAAATTTTCAGGAAAAATTTAAGACAGTTCATTTACGAATCTTAAAAACTTTGATAAGATTGAAAATATTTTAAAACTTAAAAAAATTTCAGAAAGTTTATAAAATTTTTTTAAATTTCTTCCAAACTTCTAAAAGCCCCAAATATCTTTTAAATTGACTTTAATTTTTCCTAAGAGCTGGTAAAATCCTGTAAAATAAAAAAAGTTCCTTCAAAATTTTAAAGATTTTTTCTTTTAACAAATAAATACTTATTAGAAATTTTTATTTTGTTTAAAAAATTATTTTCAGAAATAATTTAAAATTTCAAAAGATTTCAAGCCATTTGAAACAAAATGTATATTTTTGAAGATTTCGAAATGAAGTGTTAAAATTTTTCAAGGATTTTGAAAGTTTTCAAAAATAAACCAATGTTCTCAAGGTTTCTGGAAAAATGTAACGCCTTTTGATTTTGAAAAATTATATTTAGATAAACATATTACAAAAGACTTCCTGATTTCCAAAATCTTAAAAAAAGATTTTTTTAAGTTTGGAGAATATTTCAAATAATTTAAATCTAATTATAGATTTTTGAAAATTTTCAAGAGAATAAACAAAATTTTCTTAAGATTCCTAGCAAAAATTTTGAATGATTTTTATTTGAAAAATTAGTTTTGAGAGAATTTTTTTTAAAAATTCAAAACATTTCAAAAGATATTCAAAGTTTTCAAAAAGGAATCTGGAAGATTTTAAGGCAGTTTTTGTAATTTAACAGGATTTTATAAAAACTTTAGGAAAAATTCGTATTATCTTTAAAAATATTTTTCAGTTTCAACAAAATTTCAGAAATAATTTAAAATTTCAAAAGATTTCAAGCCATTTGAAACAAAATGTATATTTTTGAAGATTTCGAAATGGAGTGTTAAAATTTTTCAAGGATTTTGAAAGTTTTCAAAAATAAACCAATGTTCTCAAGGTTTCTGGAAAAATGTAACACATTTTGATTTTGAAAAATTATATTTAGATAAACATATTTCAAAATATTTCCTGATTTTCAAAATCTTCAAAAAAGATTTGTTCAAGTTTGGAGAATATTTTAAAAATTTTAGGAAAAATTCAAATCATTTTTTAAATATTTAGAGATTTTTAAGAGATTCGAAAGTTATATAAATCTTGAGAAGTTATAATAAAATTGAAAACAGAATATAGATTTTTGAAGATTTGAAAACAAATTTAGAAGCTTTTAAAGAAGGTTGAAAGGTTTCTAGAGATTAAAAAAATTTCTTAAGATTCCTGGGAAATTTTTGTATGATTTTTAATCTTTAAAAAATTAATTTTTGAAGATTGTTTTAAGAAATTTCGAAATATTTGAAAATATTTTTTAAAATTTCAAAAAAAAATCTGGAAGATTTTTAGGAAAATTTGTTAATTTTGAAAGATCTGTCAAAATTTCAGGAAAAATTTGAGTCAGTTTATTTATGTATCTTAAAAACTTTGAAAAGATTGAAAATATTTTTAACTTGAAAAAATTTCCGGAAGTTTAAACAATATTTTTAAATTTCTTCCAAACTTCTAAAAGCCCCAAATATCTTTTAAACTGACTGTAATTTTTCCTAAGAGCTGGTAAAATCCTGTAAAATGAAAAAAGTTCCTTCAAAATTTTACAGATTTTTTCTTTTAACAAATAAATACTTATTAGAAATTTTTATTTTGTTTTAAAAATTATTTTCAGAAATAATTTAAAATTTCAAAAGATTTCAAGCCATTTGATACAAAATGTATATTTTTGAAGATTTCGAAATGAAGTGTTAAAATTTTTCAAGGATTTTGAAAGTTTTCAAAAATAAACCAATGTTCTCAAGGTTTCTGGAAAAATGTAACGCATTTTGATTTTGAAAAATTATATTTAGATAAACATATTTCAAAAGATTTCCTGATTTCCAAAATATTCAAAAAAGATTTTTTCAAGTTTGGTGAATATTAACAAAATTTCAGGAAAAATTCGAATCATTTTTAAAATATTTAGAGATTTTGAAGATATTCGAAAGTAATATAAATTTTGAGAAGTTATAATAAAATTTAGAACAGAATATAGATTTTTGAAGATTTAAAAAAAAAATTAGAAGCTTTTAAAGAATGTTGAAAGGTTTCTAGAGATTAACAAAATTTCTTAAGATTCCTGGGAAATTTTTTTAATGATTTTTAATCTTTAAAAAATTAATTTTTGAAGAAAGTTTTAAAAAGTTTCGAAATATTTGAAAATATTTCTGAAAATTTCGAAAATAAATCTGGAAGATTTTAAGGGAAATTTTTTTAATTTGAAAGATCTGTCAAAATTTCAGGAAAAATTTGAGTCAGTTTATTTATGAATCTTAAAAACTTTGAAGAGATTGAAAATATTTTAAAACTTGAAAAAATTCCCGAAAGTTTATAAAATATTTTTTAATTTCTTCCAAACTTCTAAAAGCCTCAAATATCTTTTGAACTGACTTTAATTTCTCCTAAGATTTGGTAAAATCCTGTAAAATAAAAGAAGTTCCTTCAAAATTTTATAGATTTTCTCATGGGGTGTAAAATGCCTAAAATCAAATTTCAACCCGAATTAAGGTAATCAAAAACTTTTAACAGATAAATACTTATTAGAAATTTTTATTTTGTTTAAAAATTATTTTCGGCTTCAAATTCAAAAATTACACGTGCGCGCAGCGCGTGATTATCAATGCTATTGTTTTGAAAATAAAAAAGTAACTGAAGAATAATGATATTTTCTTTTTTTGCAAAAGTAACTAAGAAAAGTTACTTTTTGAAACTCTAACAATAGCGATAGCTAGTTACTTTTTTCGTGATGTAACGGCAAATATAACTATTTCCTTTTAAAATATAAATTAACACTAAAAAATTCTTTGAAAACAAAATTTTTAAGAGTTAATAAAAATTAATTAATTAATTTGAAATTTTAATTTAATTTAACTGAAAAAACAACGATATTTTCTTTTTTTGCAAAAGTAACTAAGAAAAGTTACTTTTTGAAACTCTAACAATAACGATAACTAGTAACTTTTTTCGTGATATAACGGTAAATATAACTATTTCCTTTCAAAATATAAATTAACACTAAAAAAATTCTTAGAAAAATTTTTTTTTTTTGAATGAAAGAAAAATATTAATTGTTTCTCAAACAAAGAAGAGTTTCTTTGATTCAAAGAAATAGTTCTTTGCTACAGTGAAATTAAAAAATTTTTTAAAATGATTTTCTTCATTTTTAAGTTTAAGTTATGTTGTCTCAATTTTTTAAAAATATTATCAAAAATAACAGAAATTTAAGAAACTTTCTTTTACGCCTTTTTCAAATTTGAATTTCCCCCTTTCCATGTAAAAATATTTTGCATGAATGAATTCCATCGAATCATAATCTCATCATGAATTCCATTTCCATTTGTTAATCGATGGCGATAAGAATTTAAAATAAGATAATAATGAATAATTTAAAAAAAATAATAAAAAATGCCCGGGATTCCGTGACGTCTTACTCGCTGGCTTTGAACTCTCGTCGAACTTGTTTTTTTTCTCACAGAGGAAGGAAGCAAAGACCTCGAGATTTTATCTCGATTTATCATAATGGCTTCGCGAATCATTAATCTACCAATGATTGTTAATTTTTTTTTCAATAACAATTTAGTTATGTAACACAAAATATAACGTGAAACAGTTATCGCATATTTCCGCAAAACTAGTCAAGAAAGTTCTTTGTCAGAAATTTTTATAGACTCATTTATAGCCTATAAATCAAAATTACGTCAGAATTTTGCAATCGACTGGAATTTATAGACTTGATTAACGGAGTTTATTATTAAAACAAACAAAAACTATAGTCGACGTCCTTCATATCTTGAAAGTATGTATTTGTAGACTTTTTTCACTTTTCACTTTTTTTGTTTGAAAAATAAAGTATCCAGAAAGTCAGGGAATGTCAGGGAATTTAAAAATTATCAGGGAAAATCAGGAAATGTCAAGGAAATTTGACTTTTTTGGTTGAATTCAAATTTTATTGGTTTAAAACTCAAATCTTTTTTTTATTGAAATATCAACTATTACCTTTTTCGTAGTGAATTCATATTTTTTGGTTGAAAATTCAACTAGCTAAGTTGAAAGTAAAACTACTTTGTGAAGAAATTTTTTTTTTTGTTTATGATTCATTTTAGTTGAAATTTATTATTTCAGTGAAAATTTTTAATATTTTGTTGAAAATTATCTTTTTTTAGAAAATTTAGTTTTATAACTGAAATTTAACTTAATTAGTTGAAAATTCAACTAGTTGGTTGAAAATTCCTGTATGTTGTAAAAAAAAAAGTATTTTGTGGTAGAATATTAATTATCTTGATGAGAAATTACCCTTTTTGGTTAAAAATTCATTTCCTTGGTTGAAAATTTAAATATGAGATTGATAATTTCTTTGAAAATGCAAATATTCGGTTGAAAATCAATTTTTTTCACTAAAAATTTAACCATTCCATTTTTTTGACTAAAAATGTAACCAATACATTGTTTGTCGACAATTTATCTTTTTTTGACAGAAATTTAATCTTCTTGGTTTTCATTCATCTGTTTGGTTGAAAATTCAACTCATTCACTGAAAATGTAAATTATTTGGTTGAAAATTAATTGCTTTGGTTGAAAATTAGTTTTTTTCAAATTGAAAATTAATTTTTTCAACTGAAAATTTAACCATTCCATTTTTTGTCGAAAATTTACCTTTTTTGATAGAAATTTAATCTCGTTGGTTCAAAGTTCATCTGTTTGGTTGAAAATTTAACTATTCTTCTGAACATTTATATTTTTTGGTTGAAAATTGAACTAGATAAGTTCAAAGTAGAAATACTTTGTTAAAAATTCATTTTTTTTGGTTTATGATTCATTTTAGTTGAAAATTTATTTCTTCAGTTAAAATTTATAATATTTTTATCGAAAATGATCTTTTTTTAGAAAATTATCCTTTTTTAGAAAATTTAACTTCATTAGTTGAGAATTCAACTATTTAGTTGAAAATTCCTGTATTCTGTAAAAAAAAAAGTATTTTATGGTAGAATTTTAATTACCTTGGTGAGCAATTACCCTTTTTGGTTAAAAATTCATTTCCTTGGTTGAAAATTTAAATATGAGATTGAAAATTCCTTTGAAAATGCAAATGTTTCGGTGAAAATCAATTTATTTAACTAAAAATTTAACCATTTCATTTTTTTGACTAAAAATGTAACCATTCCATTTTTTGTCGGCAATTTATCTTTTTTGACAGAAATTTAATCTTCTTGGATTAAAATTCATCTGTTTGGTTGAAAATTTAACTAATTCGCTGAAAATGTAAATTGTTTGGTTCAAAATTAATTGCTTTGGTTGAAAATTAATTTTTTCAACTAAAAATTTAACCATTCCATGTTTTGTCTACAATTTATCTTTTTTGATAGAAATTTAATCTTCTTGGTTCAAAATTCATCTGTTTAATTGAAAATTTAACTATTCCGCTGAAAATTTATATTTTTTGGTTGAAAATTGAACTAGATAAGTTGAAAGTAGAACTACTTTGTTATAAATTCATTTTTTTTTTGTTTATGATTCATTTTAGTTGAAAATTAATTTCTTCAGTTGAAATTTATAATATTTTGTCGAAAATGATGTTTTTTTAGAAAATTTAACTGCATTAGTTGAGAATTCAACTATTTAGTTGAAAATTCGTGTATTCTGTAAAAAAAAAAAGTTTTTTATAGTAGAATTTTAATTACCTTGGTGAGCAATTATCCTTTTTGGTTAAAAATTCATTTCCTTGGTTGAAAATTTAAATATGAGATTGAAAATTCCTTTGAAAATGCAAATATTTCGGTGAAAATCAATTTTTTTAACTAAAAATTTAACCATTCCATTTTTTTGACTAAAAATGTAAACATTCCTTTTTTTGTCGACAATTTATCTTTTTTGACAGAAATTTAATCTTTTTGGTTTAAAATTCATCTGTTCGGTTGAAAATTTAACGAATTCGCTGAAAATGTAAATTATTTGGTTCAAAATTAATTGCTTTGGTTGAAAATTAATTTTTTCAACTAAAAATTTAACCATTCCATTTTTTGTCGAAAATTTATCTTTTTTGATA
>CAKNYM010020579.1:29894-40500 GCA_932195095.1 Andricus curvator | reverse complement strand
TCCACTCGAGTCTCTTCATTCCCACAGATCTTTTTGTTATCTACTCCATTATCTAGCTTTTATGTATTTCAAATTGAGTGCAGCTCCTTCACAAGTTCTTACAGTGCTTGTGTTTTCTGCTCCCTTTATTTTGCCTTTGCACATTTAAATCCGACTGTCTGGGACTCTCAAATGACTTACCTTTTTGTGTTTGATTACAAGTCTTGATTATTTCAGTAGGCTGCTGCCACAGAAATGAGTCTCGCACTGCTAGGATTAAGAATTTTTCATTCGGCCGAACAAACTCTTTAACTTGAATTTGATGCGTTTTGTTAGCAAACTCCTTTTGTTTTTATTAATAGCTAAAGCAACCTAATGCGAAATATAAATACTGCTGCGAAGTACTGTGGATGTATTGACTATAGGTGTATTTGCTTACTATGGGTATTTATTCACTGTAGGTGTATTTATTCACTATGGGTGTATTTATTTGTGCTCATTTTATGAGGATTTTGCTTTCTCATAGGTATCAAATAAATTTGCTTGCTCATGGAGGGAGGTTTTTCTCTAACAAAAGAAAAAAAAATTGATACTTTCAATATTTGTCAAGCTTATGTTTCTGTCTTATAATCTGTCTTTTAATCTTATTTTCATAAAAGTAGAGAGCCCATTAACTTGCCAATCGATATGTTCTGCTCCAATGAACAACTTTTCAACACACGGTAGTGCTATATTCACAATTTAAACAAAGTTTTGTTTATATTGATTGATCAAGAATGGCCATCGAAAGTTCGTCAACAGGGAAATCAACGCGTCACGAAAACACGAACAATTACATGAAATCCAATAGTTTTTTATTCCCAATTAAAAGAAATCCTCTCAAAAATAAAGTAAATAATTTTGTTAAGAAATTTAAAAACGATATTGGTAGGTTATGGTGGGTCATGAAAGGTTTTTCAATTGGGCTATCGATGCGTCTCGAAAACACGAACAAATATATCATATACATTACTGTTTTATTCCCAATATTTAAAAAATTTTCCTCATATCAACAAGATAAACAATATATTTTTTAAATTTATATATATGTATTACTAGATGATAAGAGGTCATGAAAGGTTCGTCAATAGGTCACTCGACGTGTCTCGATCGCGAAGACGCGAACAAACATGTCAGATGCAATATTGTAGTATTCCTAATATGAACAAAGTTTTTCTCATACAAACAGAATTCACAATTTTGTTTTAAACTTTATAAATCGGTGCTGGTGGGTCATAAAAGGTTCAACAATATGTCAATCGAAGCGTCTCGAAGATGTGAATAAATACACTACATATCCCATTGCTGTATTTTGAACATAAAAAAAGTTTTTCTCGTATGAACAAGGTAAATTTGTTTAAATCTCCGAATTAAAAAAAATATATACTTCTAAAAGGCCGACCTAGTTCAAAATCCTATCAGACTTGGATATCAGTCGGAGATACAATTCGTCCCAATTTCATAAACATGATCATAGCTCTTTTAGTTTACGTGACATGGTTACACAGCCATACCAACATTCTTTGAAAATTATTTTTTCGAGCTCCTGGGGTCGAATTAAATCGAAATATATCTAAAAAGTAGATTTGAAAAATTAGGTCATTACAAACCTCCCTCTATGAGGAAGCAATTCAATATTTTTGATGTTAAATAGGGTAATTGTTAAGTAAGATTAAAATCTATCTTTTTATTAATAATTTTGCATGCTCCGATAAGAAATAGTTTACAGACATATATGGTTAGTTCAAACGGAAAACTATGGACAAAGTTTTGATTTAAAGAAAAAGCAGGGACCCAAACGAAACGAAACAAAATATATTCGTGGCTTTAATTCTGTTCCTATCATTCTATACTGCCAAAACGTAACTATGTTTACTCGATTGAGGTTACGTTATCCAACATACCGAAATTATAACGAAATTTTCTAATTACGCGTACTTGTAGAAAATAGTTTATTCGAATCCTTGTGCACCTTATGTAAATACTAAATCGCAGACTGATAAAATATGACTTTATGAAAATTTTGCTTTAATGTTGTTCCAATCTGTCAAAACGTAACGAGAAGAAAACAAAAGTTTCGGCATTTTTTAGATAACGTAACGAAACGAAAGTTTTGGACGGATCTGTGAGAAAAAGATGAAGAAATTGAACAACCGATAGTGAAAGTGAAAACTATTGTAAAGTAATTTCAGCATTACATTTGGAATCTTCTAATTGCACACAAATATTGAATCTCAAGGTTTTAAGTTTCGTCTCTCTCAAATAAAAAATCAGGGACTATATTTTAGTTGTGTGCAAAATGACTTCAGTTGGGTTCGACTCGAGCCGACCCGGAAACCCGAAAACGGGAAACGACTCGAAATATCACATGCCTTTAATGATCAAGCATTTTATTCTCTGAAAGATGCTTTACAACACTGTTTGATTGGTTTTCATTAAAACCAAAATTATTAAAGAAAAAATGTGTAATATCAATTGAATAACAGTAAAATATCTAATTCAAGATTTGAAGCATTAAACAATCGGTCTATTTTCGTTGATATTATAAATCAACAGAGGGGCCTAATGAATTTTCAAACTGCAACTAATTATACGTGGAGTATAATCCTTAAATTAGTTAGAGGTTATTGATCTACATATAAATCTTTATTAGCGAAATTTGTTCATTTAAATAGAGACAAATCGATCGCTAAATTATTTAGTATAAAAATACTTTTTAGTTAAAAATGGCTCAAATATCACTGCTGGGAACTTGTTGAAAAGAATATAGTTTTAAAAATTCCCTAATTCTATGATTCCATTGCTAAAACTTTTTATTTGTGAAAATTTTCCTCAATTTCATTTAGAGAGGCCGAAAATGAAAGTTTGAAGGGTTAAAACATCAATAATACAGTTCATGAAACCCCTTGGAAGTAAGATAGTTTTTCTGAAGTGTCCTCAGGAAAATATATTGCAAGAAAGGGGTGAAAAGTCCTCAACCTAATTTTCCCTTTCCTCGGTTTGTCGGTAAATATCACATGAGGCGTGCAGATGCGATTGCTTTCATCCTATATCCAGATCTAGAAGTATGACTTTGCGTTCCCATCTTAAATAAAAAAAGGTTCATTGGAAGGGAACGAATTTTTCGTGTGCCTGAAGGCTCGATTTGGTACAGGGAATACGGGGAAACGCTTACCGATGAGATCACAATGCCAGCATAATATGAGCATGAGCACCAAATCTAGATTAAGGGGGTTGTTTTCAAATAGTGTCCCGTGGTGGTAATTTTATCGCGATCTACCCTTTCGCCAGTCTGCTGGGCTTATTCATTACCAATGACCGTAGAGCCAGGGTTTACGAGAAAGGGGTGAAAGAAAAGAAGCAGGTTTCGACGCGGCCACGAAGACTAATTTCGGTGAAGGTAGCCCGGAGATTGGGTGCAGGGAACAAGGGCGAAAAAAAGGGTTACAGATCCGCGCCCCACGATCCAAAAATCCTCCCTTCTATCCGTTTCTTATCTGCCACTGAACATTTTTTTGTTCACGTTACGACAACCTTGTTCTTTTCAACAAACCGGTGCAGTTCTTGGTCTTTTCAAGTTATTCGTTGGGATTCTTAGTTTAGAAATTTTGCCTATTATTTGGAAAGAATTGATTCGGAAATGACCAGTAAAGGTGTGGAGTTTTGCATACAGTCTATTTTAAAAATGAAGGTCAGAAATAAATTTGACTTTTTTTACTATTAAGGTTCTTTTTTGCTTACTCTTTGCGAAAGCTTTATATTGGTAATAATTTCGAACAAATTTTTATTCGTTTCATTAAACTTTCTGCAGTTAAAAAATGTCTAGCACAATGTTCTAAACAATTGTCCGGATGTCGGTGTGTGTATCACTTTTTTATGAACACGATAACTTGAAGACGGTTGCAGATCAATTGATGAATTTTGGAGGGATTATTTTCACCATTAATATCTCAAAACGGACACAAGGAATGACATATAAATAATACATTTTATTTGATTTTGGTGAACATAGCCACTAGATTGTTACAATCAATAATTTTCTAGTATAAAATGTAATGGAATTTGCAGATTAGCATAGACAGATTAAAAGTAATAGAGCATCGATTGACCAGTTAAATTTGACTGATTAAAACCAGGGTTATACTTTTCACTGCTTCGGATTTAGATGTATGTATAATAAATTTAATACAAAAAATCTGCCCGCTTCGCGGGCACATTCTCATCGCGCGCTTCGCGCGCGGCTCGCTTCGCTCGCAAGTTTGAGCACGCCTAGGGCGCGCGAATGTTGGATCTCGCGCTTCGCGCTCGATCATATATTTATCTCGCGCTTCGCGCTCGATTATGTATTCACCTCGCGCTACGTGCTCGGGCGTATTTACATCGCGCTTTACGCTCGGCTCCTCTAGATTTTTGAACTTCGTGTTCGACTTCGATGAAAAGAAAAAGTTTGTTTGCAAATATTATAAAATTATCAAAACCTCTACATATTAAGTGATTGTTAAATTTGTTTTTATTTTAGACTGAAAAGGAACTTTCTGTACTCAAGGTTCTATCGAACTTAAGGAACACATTCTCATCCAGACACTCGCGCTTCGCGCTCGATATTTGATTTGAAAATCATTTGAACCGTATGATAGAAACAAAAAAGTTTGAGCGCACTTGCGGCGTGCGATTTGGTAAATACACTGAGCGCGCACTTTGTGCTTCGTGTTATATGTTCTTCATATACAAATTACTAAATTTATATTTGATTTCAAATGAAAAGTAATGATATAATTCAGGCGACAAATTTTATTAGTTAACATTTTATTTTAGCTAGTGCCGTTTATCAAAAAAGTTAAGTTTTTCATTTTGAATATATTCTTACCACAAAAATTGATTACGGGTTTGTAAGTCTTTTTTGAATGCACAATTTTTTTTCATTTATATGTTTTCGTACCTTGCATTGTTTTTTCAAAAATTTGATTTTTTTTACTGTCAATGTTATTTTCACGAATAAAACAAAAACCACGCATCCTATCGAAACATGAGTCACAATAAATTTGTACCTCTTCCTTGGATGAACAAATTTTGTTTCGGTCATTTTTTCGTAGCTGGTAATATTCGTCTGAAAATTTGATTTTTCTATTTTCAATGCTGTTTTTTACGAATAAAACAAAAACTACGCGTCATATCAAAAAGTGAATGATAAGAAATTTGTAGATCTTTTTTAGGTGCATAATTTTGGTAAGATGATCTTTTCTGGTATCTTGCATAGTTTGACAGCAAAATGGCTTTTTTGATTTTTCATTAATTTTTTGTGCGATCAAAATTTGAAATTTTTATTTTTCAAAAAATTCAAAAAGTTGTTATGAAAATATTATAGGGTGTTCAGGAATCAACGTTTTTCTCCTCTTGACTTTTTTTCATATCGTGCGTTTTTCGGCTTAAAATGTTCATTTTCGTTTGTTTTTTGGAATTTTGAAAATGCTATAACTCCAGTAATTAATTTTTTATCACGAAAAGTCATAAGAATATTCTGTTAGTCATTTTGCGTAATACTCATAACCGTACATAGAATTTTCAAATCTTCAAAAAAAGTGGTCTCAAAAATTTTCAAAATGTGCTCACTTTTTGGATTTTCATCCAAAATAGCTGGTTAACGAACTCGTTCTCTATTTTTCGGCCATAAAAAAGTGCCAAAGCTCAATCAAATCTGATCATTTTTTCGAAAGTTATCGTGGTTACAGACAGACAGACAGACAGACTGACAGACAGACAGACAGACAGACAGACTACAGACAGACAGACACCTTGGTAAAAATCGTTTTTTCTAGCTCAGGGGGTCTCAAAACGTGGAGATTTGATGAAAACCGACTATGTCAAATTTTACATAAAACCAATACCTTCTCACTAGAATGAGAATGTAAAAAGTGAATTTTTCAAAACAAGATGACTCAGTAAGAAAATCACCCAACCCCAATTTAAATGCATTCAAATTTCCCAGTCTATAACTAAATAATTTGCCTACCTCAAATCTTTCTATAATTACTACCTAGAGTTGTCAAGTTTTTAAATTAATTACAAGTTGATAAATCCTTTTTCCATAAATTACCGATTCAATTCAATGCAGTCAATCGCGATTCTATGAGTACTTTTTTTCTGAAACCTTTTCCCGCATAAATTTTATGCTTGAATGGAGCATGAATAATTAAAGAGGATTACGGTTCGGTTCAGCGGCGCAGCATTGCATTTTTCCTCTACTTTTTATTATGACGAAAAAAGTTAAATATAAAACGTTTTCTGAAGCTATTACTAATACAGCACGGCATGCAAAACGTACATGTTATTTTTCCACGTGTGAACAGTAGTGGACTGGTACGGGTAGATTCTGCGAAATTACCTGTTTTGTTGAATGAAAATAACTGCCCTACTTCGCGTAAAACATTGCATTGCTGTAGCATTTCTATATGTTTCTCATTTGCAATAAACCACGCAGCTCGTAATAAAAAAGTGGATTACTCTCTAAATCTGAATCGCAGCGGAAAGTATATCGCTAATTTAAATCAATATATATGGTTCCCAAAATAGAAACGAAATACACTATATAATTTTGGATACTCTTTACAAATTTAATTCTTTGCATTAAGATGTGTCGAAAATAACAAATTTTATCAATAAAAACTTGGCTAGCACTGAGAAGTTTAATTTTTTTTTAACTCCGAAAACAATCAATTTTTTTAAATTATGTTGGCTCCGCAAAACCTCAGAATATTTATCTATAATCCATAAAAAAATGCCGATCCTCAAAAGTACGCCGAAAAATGACTTTTTTCTCATTTCGAGTATCGTCGAATGTTGGCCTGAATTGTCATCCATATTTCAAGACGATTTTGTTCTTCGATATTTGAAATAAATAAATAGTAATGAGCATATGTTTCTCCATCACCAAGATGTTGAATGGTACTTCCGCCTATGAGTTGAACATCCTGATCGTCACGCGATAACGTAGTTTCTAGTCTTCCTTGGTGGCACACTTATCACCTATTTACCAGCGCCACAAGGATGTTAAGGTCCTCTTTTGAAGAAGCAAAGAGTTTAAGGTCGTCCATGTATAAAAGGTGGTTGACCTTATATTCTCTTCTGTTTGGCGGGCCACATAGGTATCCAGAGCTTTTGCCTCGGAGCACAATAGATAGAGGCAGCAGGGAGATGCAGAAAAGTATCGGACTTAGAGTCTCCTTGGAAGACCCCCTCTTATATGTGATGTAGCTGGTAGTCACTTGTCTTTTGTCAGATGTTATGCCAAATATTGTCAGCCACAAAAGCATAAGTTCTTTTATGCACCTCACTATTTTTGGATGCACCTCTAGGCACTCAAAAAGCTCACTAAGTAGCTCATGGTTCGTGTTATCGAATGCCTTACGGTAGTCAATCCAAGCCATAGACAGCTTGCGTCGATACCTGATCGAGTCATGGGTAATACACCTGTCTATTAACAGGTTCTCCGTGCAACCTGCCAGCCCTCTCCTGCATCCACGTTGTTCAACTATTGCACTCCATACCGGCTCGATAGATGTTAATATCCTCTCTTTGAGGATGCCAGTGAATAGCTTGTAGCTGGTGTTTAAACAAGCTATGGGCCTGTAGTGCTTTGGACTTGACAAATCTCCGGTCTTAGGGATCAATACCGTGCGTCCTTCCACTAGCCACTGCGGGACGGGTTGTTCTCCGTTTAAGAAAGTAGTAAATATACGAGCTAGATGTTGGTGTGTCGAAGTGAACTTCTTCCACCAAAAGTTGTTGATTTTATCTGGCCCTGGCGCTGAAAAGTTTTTAGTTCCAGCGATAACTTTCTTTATTTCTTCAGCAGTAATTAGTGGACACTCTTCCTCTAGAACTTGTAACCTTTGCCTTTGGCAAAAGTTACGAAAGAGTGATATATCTGAAGCATCTTCATTTAGCTGATAAGTATCTCCATATACTTGTTCCCAGAAGACTTGAATCTCTTCTCGACTAGGCGGATTTTTAACGGCACGGGACGTTTTATTGAACAGACGAGAAGGATGAGTAGAAAAGGTGGAATTTTCCTGAAACCACTTTACTCGCCGTTCAACGCGCTGTTTCGCTGTTGAAAGAGATCTTATTTTTTCCGTATAGTGCTACTCGATGGTCAACAGTTTACACTTGTTCAGCGGGTGATTTGCTTTCCTTAAGTTTCGAGCAAGTGCCCTAACTTTTGGAGTGAATTTTTTATTTGATGTTATGTAGCTAATCACGCACTGAACATTTGATGCATGCTGTCTCGCCGTTTAAATTTTAAACTGAAGCTGTGCAATACGCTCGCGAGTCTTACTCAGGCGTACTGAAGTATCGTTACTTCTATTGTTTCTAAGCAGGGAGACCGCCTTCTCATAAACTACACAATTCAGATTCCAGAGATTAACATCTTCGGGGAGTAAATCGGAGAGAGCAGTATTAGCTTCAGCTAATTTGTCCATCCTGAGAAAGACTTTTTGGTGGATTTTTGATCTTTTACTTCTCATGTTGGCATTATCGGCTATCTGCAAAGCTGGTCTTGCTGGAACGGGTGGTATGTTCGCTGGAGGATGTTGCTCTTCTTCTTGCTGATAGATAATTTCATATTCGTTTTTGCGCAAAAAGGATACCGGGTCTCTTAAATACAGAGACGTTTTATGAGCATATTGCGGGTGCATATTGACCCAACGTTCACGTAATCTCTGCATAAATCCTCTTTGCGCCGGGGCCATTGCCTGGTCGTCGCCTCGGTTTGGTCCTATTGCCACTCCCAACTGAACCATGGACTCCATCCGAGAGAGCCTATTGTGGGTGGCACTGCGCGATACTGGTGATGTAACCGCATAAATTGTTGAATTGGGGAGCTAGCCCTAATTATCTGGGAAGAAAAAGATCCAGGCGACCAATATGCTGGCCGTTCCTATACTGCTCTACATATTTGGTGCAGTAAAATGAAACGTCGATGAGTTGAAGCAACTTGACCGAAGCACGCGCAAGATGATGGCAATCCATCGAAGTCATCATTCTAGATCCTCCGTACCTCGAATGTACCTCCCTCGAGATAAAGGGGGTAGCGGCTTGCTAAGGTTGGAGTGTCTTCATCGAAGAACGGTTCGGCTACAGCCTGCTCAGTTCTAAATAGCACAGATTCTCTCATGCGACTCGTACATCAACATGAAGTCGTCAATGCTGCGGCGTTTCTATACCGTGCCGCAGGTAGGGCCGCAGAGGAGCTTGGTCTCCCATTTGATTCCAGCGACACTACACATGGCCTAGCATCGCTAACACCTTTGATGCTGAAAAGTCATGTACAGGAAGTAGAACATTCGCTTCTACTAAGAAAACATGCGGACAAGCCCCTTCACGGTAAATTCTACCGCATTATACGTAGAGAAGAGCTATCGATGGCTTTGTCCAACAAGTTTTACAAGTCTGCTGGATTGAGATCGGAGACTGAGGGATTTCTTTTTGCCTGTCAAGACGGCGTTATAGACACCTTAGTTTAACGCCAGCGCATAATGAATGTACCTGTAGGCGATACCAACTGCCGAGCGTGCAAGAAAGAGCCAGAAACACTTGGACCTGTTCTCAGTGGATGCGCGAAGTATGCATACTACGGGTATATACAGAGACACAATGCGGCTCTAAAAGTGTTATACTACTATCTTCGGCACTTATATGGTGTTGAGTTGTTGCCAGTCTTGCCATACGCCCAGGGGAAACTTGAGTTCGTTGTGGAGAATGATCAGTGTAAGATCTTCTGGAATTTCTCATTCGCCACCACTCAACGTATCAGTGCTACAAAGCCTGATATTGTCCTCCAAGATCTGAAGACGAAGATCATTTACGTGATTGAATTCTCGGTACCAGCCGATATCATAATCGGCTGTCTTGGAGGCATGAACGCTTAATTTCTTAGCCAACTCAACAAAATCCCGACTTGCCAGCGTCAGGCTCAGTCCATCGCGAACCGGATGCAAAAGGCTGTTCTTCTGGGATCACTTCATCTGGTACGTCAACACTGTTCCACATAACATTCTACAAAGATTGGTAGCTCTAAAAAAGTATCCAGAGGTGAAACTTTCATCTCCAACTGTACCGTATGCCGCTTAAGGTCATCCACGGCTAGAGACCGGACTCCAAGGAACAGTGTTGTACGAAGTCTCTCGCGTAAATTTCCCACTCTTGCTTACCTTCTGGGATAGAAGGAGCAGGAGTAGATGACGTACACGTTTCGGTTGCGTCGGAATTGGTTGCTTTAAGAAACCATGATCGTAGCTTCCGAAGCCCACAACTTCTCATAATAATAATTACCTAACTTTTAATTTCCTTTCATTTTACAGCGCCTTTATAGTTATTTAAAACAAAATTTGTGCTTTGCAATGAAAGTCTTGATTAGTCATGACCGTCATGACTTTTCAACTAAGGCCGCGACTCCCTTATCAAGTCATTATCGTCTACATGCACATTGAAGCCTGAGCATTTGAAGAAAATCGCATGAGCGAATTCTACAATAATGTACGTACCCTGAGAGAGGGAGAGGGAGAGGGAGAGGGAGAGGGAGAGGGAG
>CAKNYM010020579.1:13690-24894 GCA_932195095.1 Andricus curvator | reverse complement strand
AAAAAAGTATCCAGAGGTGAAACTTCATCTCCAACTGTCCCGTCTGCGCGGATGACGTACACGTTCCAGTTGCGTCGGGATTGGTTGATTTTAAAGAACCATGATCGTAGCTTCCGGAGCCTACAACTTCTCACATAAAAAGGTTTATAATATCTTTTACAGCATTCACAGATTATTAGACTTTCCGTCTTAACAAAAACTGGTGCCATAGCACGGCTTTTACTAGTCGAAGTGTCTCGTCGTCCCGAAATTCGGGGTGAGTAGTCACATATTTTTCAGAAGCTTGGCTAGTCGTCCCGAATTTTCGGGACGACTAGTCCATCCACTGTCCCAACTCCCCGATTTTTTCGGGACGACTAGACGCAGCCTTTACTAATTGAGTATTGTCACTAAACAAAAATTAATTCAGAGGACCTAGTGGAAGGCTCTGAAGACCCTCTGGCAGAAGGCTCTAGAATTGCTCGTTAGTGGTTTGGAAGGCCATCGAGAGAGGCTCTAGAGGCCCTCGTGCGAGGCTCTGGAGGCCCTGGTAGGACGGTCTGAAGACCCTTGTATTCGGTTCTGGGTGCCTTCATGAGAGGCTCTGGGGGCCTCGTAGGAGGCTCTGGAAGCCCTCGTGGGAGACTCTGAAAGCCTTTGTTGGAGGCTCTGAAGGCCCTCGTAAGAGGTTCTGGCAGCCCTTGTGTGAGGCTCTAAAAGGTCCCGTAGAAGAGCCATCGCTGGAGGCTCTCAAAGGCCATCATGGGAGGCTCTGTAGATTTTGGAGAAGAGAATATTCATCAGTTTTTATTCCAGACCAAGCATTTTGAAAATTTCCGAAAAGCGCTACCTCTGGACTCGTGGAGTTCGGTTCAACTGAAAACTTGTAGGGCTCCTGGTAGGAGTTCATAAACGTAAACCTTGCATGCGTAGAGAAGGTCGTTTTCTAGCAACTGTTGTAAAAATGTACAAGCTCCATTTTTCCAACCCGTATTAGAGGCCGTTATGTCAGCACACATTCCTTTAACCTCAGCTAATAAGCTCCACTCTAGCAAAGTATAGTCGATTGCTTCTGCTTGTATTTTACGTAATCCGGAGGTTAATTTCGGTACTCCTAATAACTGATGACATAAAAGATAAGGCTTGGACACAAAATCAGGAAGCCTATACACTATTTCTCTGATAGAAATGTCTGACATCATTTTTTCGACCCAGTTTTGAATTGTTCTCTAAGTTTTCGAGCTTGTTCTTCTCGTATGCGCTCACGATCCCTCTTGATTTAAAATCGGTTGATATTATAATCTTCTATATCATGACCCAATGAGCGAACAATGCTGGAAATTACTACTGTAGCCCTTCTGTCGCTCAGTTTAGCACTGTCTGATGCTGTGGAAACTTCGGCGTCCACCCGCGACTTTCAGGCTCGCTTTTTTCGTGGCGGTTCTGAGCAGGATATGGTAAATTCTGATATAGATGAATCTACGCGATCTTCACAAGGATCACGTTCATCTTCCATTATCTGTTCAGCCAATAAAACAATACGCTTTATTTCCTCATTTATCCGAAATTTATTCAAGAACGATCGTATTTAGAACATCTTGATGAGCGTTATCAAATGAATTGTTAGCACTATCCCTAAATGCTTCTTCTCTTGCCATTTAAGACACTGATTTTTTTGCGGTTGATGCTAGAAAATCGCAAATTCTTCCACTCTTCATATAAAGACGAAGTTTTTTTACGATTATATCATCGCGACTCATTGGAATTCGGTCCCAAAAGGTTCGAAGTTTTTTAAGCGTTCCCGACTTTTCTATTGCATTTTCAAATTTCTTTAGCCCTTTTACGTATAATAGACCCTCGAACATAACTCAAACATCGAAATCAAGAAACACT
The DNA here is from genome assembly GCA_932195095.1 of Andricus curvator. NCBI lineage: Eukaryota > Metazoa > Arthropoda > Insecta > Hymenoptera > Cynipidae > Andricus > Andricus curvator. The sequence continues at coordinate 23,022 of CAKNYM010020579.1, read as the reverse complement.
TGGTCGCAAAAAACACTCGCGAAAAAATTCTACTCATTAGTCTTAAAATATTACACTCGTAACGAAAATTCAAGTCAAATTCAATGATTTCATCAAGCCATTCACATATTTTCTTCCGACCGTTTAAAACAAAAGAGAGTCTGTAGCGAAACACTAGAACGGCGAAGTCAATAAAGTCTTAGTCGCTTTTTAAACAAGACACTCGCGAAAAACACTGACCTCTGTTTTATTGAGTCGAACCTTCAAATATTCTTATAATTTAATTCAATACTCAAACAATAAAGTATTAAAATTAAAATCAGTTCCCTTAAAATCTAATTTCTGCAATTTTTTGTTTTTTCATCATTTTTGTTTTCTCGAATTATGTTATAGTTTCTGAATCAATATTTCTTCTTTTGATAAAGTTTAAAATTATTTTGTTGAAAACTGTAGTAAAAACCTTTTTTAATTTTTGCATTGACCACAGTTTTGTTTTCTTTACAGTATTTCGGATTGTTAAAATTATTAAGTAGTTTCCAAAGCCAAACAGTTTGTGTTTACGAAGTTTCGATATATTTCGTTGAAAACTGTAAAAATGAGCCACTGTTTAATTTTGAATTGGCCGCACATTTTTTTCTTCAATTAAAATTTTTTTCAAATTATCAAGTAATTTCTTAAGCCAAACAGTTTGTTTTCCCCAAGTTTAAAAGGACTGCATTGAAAACTCTGAGGAAAAGGTATTTTTAAGTTCTGAATTAGCCGCCATTATTTTTTTTAATTTTCGATTTTTAGATCTTTCATTTGCTTGAAAATAAATTATTACATTTTTCCACAATTTTTGGTCACCCTTTGTTAATATACTGTATTATTATACCATTAAGCTATATCCCTTTCGGGGTAAGCGTGGCACACTCGGTGAGGAAGGGAGTAATGTGGGGGAGAGGGTAGAGAATTTTTAGATTGATCTAGAATTTCCGTGTTGTTTATTTAAACAACAGGTTTGTTCCGCAACACTGATCCGACCCAGGTTGTTGATCAATCTCTCTAGCGATCACCCCAAGTGAAGAGCCTAATAAAGTCATTATCTTAAGTTCCCCACTCGGACCCATTAGTATCCAAGTTCTTTTGTTTCAGGCGTCATTCACTCCAACGACACTCTACTTCATGCATTTCTTATAAACTATTTGTCACCACACTTTCCTGTCTTGGCACACCTCTCTCGCTTCCTTCACGTCCATGCATTTTCTCATGCAAGTTCTTGTGTTTCTATGGCTTCTTATGTCTCTTCGAATTAGGGTCTCATTCACACATTCTATTCATTCTTTCCGCGGTCTGCCTCTAGGCACACTGCCATTTACTTTAACTTGACAACATGCCCAAACCATCTCAACGAATTTCTTTCACACTTGTCAGACAGTGTCTCCTCTGCACCACATTCTTTGAGGATTATCTCATTACTCACTTTGTCCATCGGCGTTTTACCGCACATCATGCGCAGGAATTTCATGTTAATCGCGTTAATTTTACTGTTATCCTTTTCTTGGTGAGTCCAGGTCTTGCTACCGTACATCACAGTCTGTACAAAAATATAGTTATGTATTGCTCTTTTAGCTTCACTTGATATATTTTTACTTCTGATCATGATAATGGGTCCTGCTCTACCGATAACCTTCTTATCCTCGTTTATACACCTATCTAACTATCCATCTGTCTTTCCGTCATTTGTGAATAGGCTACAAAGATATGCGTACCCATCAAATTGTTCTGTTCTCTCATAGTTTAGGACATTGTTGCATATTGTTTTCTCAACCTTTCTTCCAAACACCATAATTTTTGTTTTATCTGCATTAATTTTATTTCTGATCATGATAATGGGTCCTGCTCTACCGATAACCTTCTTATCCTCGTTTATACACCTATCTAACTATCCATCTATCTTTCCGTCATTTCTGAATAGGCTACCAAGATATACGTACTAATCAACTTGTCCTATTCTCTCATCGTTTAGGACAATGTTGCATGTTGTTTTCTCACCCTTACTTCCAAACAACATAATTCTATTCTACATATTCTGCATAAGTTCTTCATGCTTGTATTCAGTTTGCTCAATATTCTTTGAAAGTCTTCGATTGACTTTGCCATAAGAACCTTATCGTGTGCGAACGCTAACCCACGTACCCTCACTGTCCCGAGATCCACACCTTCTTCGTCGAAAAGGGCCATTCTTAGACACTTGTCCATGAATATAATAAATAGCCACGAGGACATAACGCATCTTTTCCTAACACCCTGCATAATATCGAACCAGTCACTCAGTTTCCCATTTACACCACACTCGCTTTGCTACCAGCATATACTGTTTTTATTGCTTGAAGGAGCCATCCATCTGTCTTAAGCTAAATATTTGATCCGTACATGATCTTCCTGGCATAAATCCAGTTTGGACTTCCCATATATTTTCTTCTATTATTTTCATTACCCTACGAATAAGTATTTTTGAATATATTTTACATACGGTACTTAATAAACTGATACCTCTGTAATTATTGCAATTGCTTTTATCTCCCTTTCCTTTTTATATTTGTACAATAATCGCTTTTATCCAGTCATCTGGAATTTCTCCCATCTCGATACATAAATTCATCAATTCGCACAACCTGGGAGGTATGTAGTCGCCATCGTATTTAAGCATTTCAGCGTTAATACTGCCTAGACCAGCAGCCTTACCATTTTTTAAATTCTTAATTATATCCCTAACCTCAGAGGACAGATTCTCTCTCTCTCTTTTGGGTTTTCTAACGTATCGTGTTCTATGTCGCAGTTGTGCTGCCCTACAGTTACTGATTCCTTAAAAGAGTTGCATTTTCTTCTCTTCTTTTCTTTTGATTTTATCTTTACTTTCCTTCACTAGTAGTTTCACTTTCCTCTTTTTGTGTCCGCAATCATTTTCAAGTCTATTTCTCTCCTCATTGCTGAGGCCTGTGATGTAAAACTTTTTGTTATACACTTCTTTCTTTTCTTGGGCGGCTGCTTGGATTTTACCATTCCGCCAAGCATCACCAGATATTCTTCCTATAACCGCAGTACGACACACTTCAGTCGCACTCCTAACTCTTCATTCTTCATCCCTGACCTAAGTTTATTGTAGAGACTAGAAGTTTATGATCAGTATTGCATACAGAACCCCTCATGATCCTTGTACCTTTTACTAGCTCTCTTAGTCTTTCATCCGCAACAACGAAGCCAATTATACTGTAGCTATCTCATCTACACCAGGTGTACATGTGGATCATCTTATGCCTAAACCAAGTATTTGTAATAAATAGGCCCTTTTCTAAGCATTACCTCACTAATCTTTTTCCGTTATAATTTGTTCCTGAATCCCCAAAATTACCTAGTACCCTTTCTTTACCCTGACGAATACCATTAGGAAATATCATTTTTGGGCCCATTTAGATGGCCGCCATTTTGTGATTTCCCAAAAATTATTTTTCTCGGAGATAGAATGATTCGAATAAAAATTGAAAAAGTTATGCAGAATTTTCTTTTTTGCGTGATTTCACCCATGTAAGTCACATGGAAACTTCCAGGGCCCATGTTTGGTGGGTGAATATTAATCGATTTGGCTAAAGTTTAGCGTACTGTCTTTTTTGGGCATATGATCGCTTATATTCGCTACTCTTGGAATATTTGCATGAACTTTATAAAACTTATTTTTTCCGTATTGATGGGTTCAAAGTTATACAATATTTTTTAAAGGTAATGATTTCTCGCTAAAAATGGAAAAATGTAGCTTTTTAAATGACCAGAATTCAGAATCTATTAAAGATAAATATTATATTGTTCTACAAGTGCGGAAAGTAGGCAGTTCCACACGAGTGTGAAGTTTGCTGTACGAGCCAGAGGCGAAGGGGAGTTGTAGGCGAGTTGGAAGCGAGCCGAAGACAAGCCGGAAACGACCCGAAGGTGAGCCGATGGCAAGTACTGTAAACTTCACAAGAGTTGCAACTGTCTACTTTCAGCACCTGTTGCACACGATATTTTTTGTAACAAATGCAGGAAATTTTCGATTCGAGAAACAATAAGAATACATTTTTTGGAAATTTATGGTAATTTTTGGACATTTATGGTAAAATTACCGAAAATTTCTGGTGAATTTGTATATTTACGAACATTTCCAGAAATTCAAGATATTCAAAGCTTTTTGGAAAAAATCCGAAAATTTCAAAAACTTTCGCAAAGTGGGTAATTACTAAATTTCCGGAAATTTATGAAAAGTTGCTAAATCATCGGAAATTTCAGGTCTCCAAAGCTTTTTGGAAAGATTCCAAAAATTTCCAGAAATTTATGGAAAATTGCTAAATTTCCAGTAATTTATGGAAAATTGCTAAATTATCGGAAATTTCAGGTAGCCAAAGCTTTTTAGAAAAAATTAAAAAATTTCTGGAAATTTATGGAAAATTGATAAATTTCCCAAATTTCCGGAAATTTATGAAAAATTGATAAATTACCGGAAATTTCAGGTATCCAAAAATGTCCCAAAGTGTAAAGGGGTTAAGGTCTGTTGATATTTCAAACTAGAATACCGAGGGACCCCTTTTTCTATTGTCTCCTAATGGCAAAGTGTAATCTCAAATCTTGTTCAATACGATCGTTATCGTAAATTTACATTCGAGTTCAACGACTTTATCTGTAGCGGGTGAAATGGGTTTTTCTCTCACAGGAAATGCATTTTATACATTGACATTTCCGGAAAATCTGCTGACAGGCTTGTGGTCTTGTTATTCATTATATTATTTTTTAAGTTAGGGCGATTTTAAGTTAAAAATATCTGAGTTTGAGAAAATTTCAACAGTTTTTTTCTAACGATGAGTTTAGGATACAATAACAAATGATTTAGAAAAAAAATATGTATGGTGTTTTCAACTCTTCAAAATTTTTGAATAAATTGTTAAACAACAAAAAATAAATCCTCTTGCGTAAATCAAAATGACAAAAAATAGTTTTTGGAAGATTTTATTTCTATTATTAAGTTATGTCTATTGTTTACATTATATGTAAGGATTTTTAAACGAAGAGATTTGGCGTTTTCTCCGGATGGAATTTCCAATACCGTAATATGCAAAAAGATTAACAATTGTTAACAATGGTTACTTCAATGTTCTATAAAATTTCACCTATGTCTCTCTTAATAGCATAAAAAATTAAACTTTTCTTTTTTATCCTATTTAATTTTATATATTTAAAATTAATGAATTAGAATTAGAATTTTTCATAATGTTGTCACTAAAACCTGCTATTAATTATGTTTTTCCTAAAGAGCAAATTAAATATTGGTTATTATCGCACTGGCTTCTTGTCAACATCTATCTTGATTTTATATTTTGAAAAATATTCAAAAATGATTAATATTGATTGAAAAGTTTAAACAAATTTTAAATTAAAATTTATCAGAGTTTCTACATAAGACATATTTAGTCCAGGCGTCGATTGTTCGTTACGGGTAAGAGATTGTAAACATGTCGAGGTTGTTCCCAAGCGCTTATGATCCCAATACAATTTATATGGGATTTTAAAGCTTCGAAAGTTCGTCCTGCGAATTAGCACCTTTTCATTTGGTTCCTCCGAGATGGAATCTTTTCATTTGGACACGTCGATGTATACAAAATCATTTTTAGAGGCTAAGATAATGTTTTAAAGGAGCCCTGATCGAACCTTCTACGATCAATAGATTCGTTCTTAATAGTTTGTCTTCATTAGTTTTGACTAACATTTAATATATTTAAAAGATTCATTCAGAGATAGAAAATCATTAAACACAAAAATAAATACAGGAAGTGTGAGGAATTTAATGCAGAGTATTTCTAAAAAACAAAATCTTAAATTGATTAAAAAATGTATCCTGTGGACGAATTTGTCCGAAAAAATCCATTTCTGGACCACTACCGCACTACGCGCTGGGCGATGCGCTTGCTTGCTACTCGCTTCGAAAATCTTTCCGTAAACAAATTAAAGCTAACACGGAATCCAATCAAGTGTTTTTATTGTATTTGGTCCCGTTTTGTAACCGATATTTCAAACTTTAATTTCATTCATTTTTAATTATTTGACATTGTTTATGAGAATTGTTTAAACAATATTTTTTACCACGAAAATATTGTAGATAGAAAATTGGTGACAAAATAATCGAGATCCTTGTTGGCCTTCGGTTATTATATATTTTTTTTCAGATTTTTCGAACAAGTGTAAGTATGGAAAAAATTAATGTTTAAAACAATTTGTTTCTCAAAATTAGGAAAAAAAATTGTTGACAAACACTATTTCTTTGAAAAGCACTATCCTTAAGCAGATTCACCAAATGAGAATTTACTAAAGGTGTATACCATTAAACCATTTCCCTTTCAGGGTAGGCGTGACACTACCCGATTCGGGTAGTGTTTCTAGGTTTTTCTTGTAGTTATAAATAACGACAAGTGTGGGCTCACCACACCCACGATGTGCCAACAGCACTCATGTCAGTATTCTTGAATGGTCACCCATCCAAGTACTAACCGCGTCCAACGCTGGTTAACTTCAGTGATCTGACGAGAACTGGGGTTTTCAGCGTGGTATGGCCGTAATTTTTAAAAATATTACTGTTTAAACAAAAGACAAAAGAACAACTCACCCTACGTCCTGCTAGTTTTGGATTTTCAATACCAAAGAACCATTCATACTCAGCAGATCTTCCACTTAATGGAACTATAAAGAACAGGGTGCTTCTTTAATCATTATAATAATATATCAAACTGTTTTCTCTTTTAAAAAGACATTTTGTTGTGCGTTTCCTGATCTAGATCTCCTATAGAATGAATTCCAAGCAATTCGTAGAAGTATTAACAGATTCCCTTCGTCATACTGCGAAAAAAAAACATTTTTTTAATTCATTTGCTATATATGACTATTTCGTAAGCGCCACATGCCATAAGTATCACCTGCAGCCTTTAACATTATTGCAAGAACATAAAAGAACGCTTAACCGTAAATATCCCCTTGCCTCATTTGCAAATCCATAAAACGGTAAAGACCATAGTGGCTGATAAAAAAGATAAAAACATTTAAAAGTCTGCAGGTTATGCCGGGTTATGGAACCAATATAAATAACAGAATGCATAAATGGGAAAGGGGTCGTATTTCCACGGCCAGTGATTTCACCAACGCAACGCGTAGAGCAGCCGTTATCAGAATTACATATTCATATGGAATTTCGTAAATGTGTGGTGGCATATTGAATCTACGCAGGTGGTCATTGTGATTCACGCACCCTGCGTCTGAACCCCAACTTTAATTGAAATTCAAGGGCGGTAACCCGCAATCAAAGATCAAGCCAATATAATAAATAAAATAAAACTAGGGCGTGTGCATTTCCTTTCACGTGGAAAAACAAACCGGAATACATAAAATTTTAAATGAAGAGAGATAATGTAGCAAAAATGTACAAAAATGTTACTTTTTAGAGTTCGATTCAAGGATAAAGTCGTTGGATGTCGAAAGAGATTTAAGATCGGGGATTTTTTGCTGGTAGTGTTTCAATCCGGAGACAATCGACGCACCCCTCTTTAGGTTCGAATCGTGGATGCTTGGAAGGAATTTTGAAGAGACCGTCACATCGTCAGGGGAACACACTATGCCTAAAGGGACCGTTATCCCCCTCCCCTTCAACCCTCCTTACTTTTCACAGTATGTATCTGTTTTTGGGGCTTTTCAAACTTGATTTCACAATAATCATACAATGACCTAAGATTCTTTCCATGCGTCTCGCGATTTTGTTTTCTTACAGAATACCAGTTTTGGTACCCAACGTCCATCCAATTAGTAGGTCTAAAAATATATTTTAAACCTTTAAATTTTAAACTATGCTCTCCATTATATCCTCACTAGGGATGCCAAAATCTGCGAATCTAAGCATCTGCTTTATATATAAAGTAATCTATTTGGGCTTTTAAGAACTTCAAGAATCAAAATTAATTTATAATGCACGTGGCAATATGATTGGAAATTATATAAATTTGATTTAAGGATGCTATTGCTATTAATCCATGAAATAACCGTTTCTTAATCGTCAAATAAAAGGCGGCAGTACAGAACTAGATAACCAACATTTTTACAAACTGGGTTTATTGCATCAAAAATTCCTAAACAAATAAAATACACGTTATGTTAAACTGATTTGCTCGAAATCTCGTATTCTCATATAGTAATTAAAAAGGTGTACATTTAAATTTATTTCAAATTTTAACGTAGTACCTATTAATTTTTTCTTCATTCTATCATCGATATTTCTTAAAATTAATATCGTTTATTGAAGAAATATATAATCATCTTATTTTTATTGACCTTTCTGCAAAAAGCGTCGGTCATACTGGGATCTTGATTTTCTCGGAACAGAATAATTTTTTTTGATCAAACCTTTTTTATTCTCATTTATAAATCCAGTATCTCGGTAGCAATTTTTTTAATTAACTGAAAATTGGATTTTTATCGCAATCCGCATACCAGCTTGTTCAAATTTTAGATAATTATCATCTAAAATATATATACCTAACACTTATATGCCTATCCACCTCATACCTATATTTCTACCTACCTTATACCTATATACCCACATGCACACTACTATTCTCCAACCGAGCAAGTCACGCCTACCCCGAAAGGGAAATGGCTTAATGGTATAATCACTTTAAGATTTTAACTTCAACATTTATTTCTGCAAAAATGAATATATTTTTTAAATCAAATTTTTTTGGACTCAACTCAGGAACACCATGTGGTAACCGCCCCATGAGTTTCAGTGGACTTCAAATTGATTCGCAGTGGTTTGGCACCAATTAAAATTTTGAACAATGAGTCACTATGCTTATATATAATAATCGACAAGTGTATATAGTATGAAGTTGGTTCTGTTCGCCGCTAATACATTCTGTTCGCAGCATGAAGTTGGTTCGTACTGATAACTTTGTTTTTTTATTTTTACATTCTCATCATAATGAGAAGGTATTGATTTTATGCGAAAAATGACTTTCGTGGATTTCATCAAATGTCGACGTTTTGAGCCCCCCTGAGTCAGAAAAAATAGTTTTTACGTCGGTGTCTATCTGTCGTTGTCGTCGTCTGTATACCGGATAACTTTTGAAAGACTCATTGGATTGGATTGTGTTTTGGTACACAGTTCTAGGGACCAAAAAGAAAGATCGAGTTCGTTAAACAGCTATTTTGGATAAAAATTCAAAAATTTAAGGCTTTTTCAAAATTTCTCAGACCATTTTTTTCAAAATTCAGAAATTCCATGGACGGCTATCCGTAGTACTCAAAAA
>CAKNYM010020579.1:0-13590 GCA_932195095.1 Andricus curvator | reverse complement strand
TTTATTTTAGCTTGTGCCGTTTTTCAAAAAAGTTAATTTTTTCATTTTGAATATATTCTTACAACGGTGTCTGTCTGTCGTTGTCGTCGTCGACTATATACCGGATAACTGTTGAAAGACATGATTCCATGGATGGCTATCCATAGTACTCAAAAATTCAAATAATTTATCCCGACGACTTTTTTCGATAAAAAGAAAATTGTCAGTGTTAGCGCATTTTCAAAATCCCCCCAATAAAACGAAAATTAACATTTTAAGCGAAACAAAGCACAACATGAAAAAAAGTCAAGAGACGAAAAACGTTACTTTTTGACAGCCCTACAAGAATGTCATGACAACTTTTTGAATTTTCTTGAAAAAATCGAAAATACAAATTTTAATCGCCAAAAAAAATAATTAATAATACATTCACATCATAATGAGAAGGTATTGATTTTATATGAAAAATGAAGCAAAAAAATGATATACAAAAGTTGTTCAACTAAAAGAGAGATACAAATTTGTTATAATTTAGTACATTCGCATCCTTTATGATTGAGAAAGTTTTAGAATTGTCCGAAATTTGACACCACAAAATTCAAATTTCGAACCAAACGACGCAAAATACGAAAAAAAGTTTGAAAGAGCAATTATAGCTTTTCAAAATTCCTAAAAACAATTTCTCAACCATTTTTCAATAGGACTCGTCATTTTGGTTTTATTTATCGAAAGTACTATGCAGAAAATCGAAAAGGCAAATTTCGAACTAAACGGCGTGAGATAAGGAAAAAAATTTCAACAAGAAATTGCAGCATTTTTTTATAGGACTTGTCATTTTGGGTTTATTCATCAAAAATACTATGAAAAAAAGTCGAAAATAAAAATGTTGAGCCAATAAACGACGCAAAATATGAGGAATAGTTTTTGGAGGAATTTTAGCAAGAACACTTGTAGGATATTTTATTTTATCCATCAAAAATTATATGAAAAGAAAAATCCTATTTTTAGCATAACAACGCGAGATAGGGGAGAATATCTCAAGAAAGAATTGTAGTTTTTTTTATTCATGTTAAGGTAATTCGGAAAATATATATACATATATATTTACAAATGTCTGTCAAAAATCGAGCGCGTAGCGCGACTGTCACGATGAGAATGTGTCCCTCAAAGCCTACAGAGCTTTCCCTGTAAAAAGGAGAGCATTAAAGTGGATTATATGGCATTGAAAAAATTGTACACTTTAATGCCTATAAATCAACACAAATTCAGTTTTTGTACGAATGTTGATTTAACGGCATTCGAATGCATTGATTGTATTCGATATATCCGGTCGGAAAAAGCATTAAATGGCATTCGACTTATTTGGTAATTCAACAGCATTGAACGGCATTGGTTCCATTCTATGCCTTCGATCGCTGAAGGGATTGCATGGAATAAAACTGATATGGTCATTCAAGTGCATTAAATGGCATTAAATCAACGGCATCACAAAGAAGCCACTTTAATGCCATAATTTTTTTGTGTGATTCAAAATGATTCGAACGAAAACTGTCTAATGCCATGAAGCGCATTCGGACAAAAACGGAATTTGTTTGGATTTATAGGCATTAAAGTGTACGATTTTTTCAATGCCATAGAATCTACTTCAATGCTCTCCTTTTTACAGGGTTACTTTTTACTTGATAAAGTATATGAAATTCTTTAAAATCAAGTTTAAATTTTCGAAATTGTACAAAAAACTTAAATAAATAATAGTTAACTAATATTTTTGAAATAAATATATTTAACGTTTTACTTCATGTTTTTCTTTCATTTTCTTTTTCAGCCAATAAGTATTTCATTTTTTTATTACCTCAAATACTTGGCATAAACCAGAAGCCTTTAACATTTTTGGCTTCTAATACTAGTTCCAGTAAAAATAATTAAATGGCTAAAATCTATTACAATTAAAATTTTTTAATTTCACGGAGTGGATACAGAGTTTAATACAGAGTGTCCACGCAGGGGCTTACCAAAAAGTATGCAACCCGCCATACACGGCCATAAGAATAGCATTGGCGTGTATGACGGGTTGCATAATTTTCGGTAAGCCCCAGCGTGGACACCCTGTATATAAAAAAGCCAAAATGATTTCAAGTATTACCAAAGTTTTATGAACTTCTTTTTAAATCTTTCAAAACTGACAATTCAAAAATCTTAAATCTTACTTTTTAGTCAGCTTTCAGCTGCCGGGAAATCGAGAAAATCGGGATATGCCCGGAATTTTTTGAGACTGCAGGGAAAAACCGGCAAACGACAGTGTATTTATTTAATGACCGGGAATTTTATAAATTTTTAGAAGAAAAATCTATCCAATGACTTGAAATATCACTAATTTCATATCACATGGTTAGAGGGCGGATAAGAGCTATTGTGGAGTTAACTGTCGAGCGCCGCTCGGCTCTCACCACGAAGGAATAATAAGGAGGCATAAGACATAAGATTGCGGTTATCAAAGGAGTGAATTATGAAAGTGGTAAGTATAGAATTCAATGAAATTGTATGAACATGAAATTCTGCAATTGGAATTGCAATGTATACTTACCACTTTCATAACGAACTTGTTTGATTACCGCAATCTTATAAAACACACTTGACTTAATTATGTATTCACTTAACCAAAAGTATTAATTATTATAGTTTACACATTTTACATACTCATTTTATTTGACAGCTCGAAAAACTTTTGCTGGAAGCAAAAGAAAATAAATTCGCATAACATTATAAACATACTTTATTTTCAAAAAATGTCTCACTCGCACTTTTACTGTGCTTGAGAAGAGGACACGTGGCGCTTGCGCACTAAGTGAAGAGTGATTACGGCACCTACTATCGGCACAAAAATTTTAGGCTTCTGCCTTTGAAGCTTAACTACTCAGCCAAAAAAAATGCTAGAGTAATAAGTAAATAGTCATTCGAAAGCTGAAAGTGTTCCACGTAAATGAGATAGAAGACGTTCAGGTAAAAAAAGTTTTCTGCTCTGCAGACTGAACAATGTAAAAAAAGGAAGGAATTTCGGACACATTTAAGAAGAGTCAAGTTTAGAGTTGACAAATTTGAGAAATAATAAAAATTGTTGCTTAAAATTACAAAAATGTACAACTACTATACTATCTTCAGTTTTAATGAAGATATTAAAGCGATTCAAACTCCAAACTGTAACGTATAGGCTCTGTAATTATTCAAATCTCCCGAAAGGATGTGATTGTTTTATTTTTGGTGGAAATCGCGATATTTTCGGACATTTTTTTTCTTGGAAAGTAAGTTTTAGGAACCAGCGGGCGCTCATTTTTCAGTCTGCAAAGCGTAAAAAATTTTTACATTAACGTCTTTCAGCTCATTTACGTCGAGCACTTTTAGCTTTCGAATGAATATTGACTCATTACTCTAGGATTTTTTTGGTTGAGTTGTTAAGCTTCAAAGGCAGATGCCTATAATTTTTGCGCCAACAGTTGCGCCAGACCTTTCCATTGAATCCTTTATCCAGTGTATTATATATATATATATCAGTGATATGAACAATGTAAAAGTAAGAATGTTCCAAATTAAATAGTTTGTTACTATTTTCAAATAAAAATATAAAAACTTTATACTGAATGGCTTAGAATTTGATTTTTTAATTATTTTGAGTGTAAAAAATAGAAAATAAATAATCTTTCTTCATTTGCATCTAATACATTCCATTCGAAGTTAATGGAAATAATATGTTTTTTTCCAAACTTATTCTAGGGTGAACCCTTTTTTCATCATCAGTCACGAACTAAGTCAAGTGCCTGATGAGATGAGGATGTTATAAATTAATTTAATACTGTGTTTGGAATCTTTTGCGATGATGTTCTAGGTACAAAATTAGGAGCATGATTTAGTTTGGTGTTCGTCTTTTACTGCTGTTATCCTTACACGGCGGCCGCGAGCGCTGTAGGTGACAACAGTCGCCTCTGGATGCTTTCTTAGAGCTACCATCGGCCACTCCACAGTTTTTTAGTCGCTTGCTTCCTGGTGGTCTAGAACGTTTCTTACAATGCGACAGGTGTTTAATAAAACTGCCTTCTGAGATGCTGCCAGTACCCTACTGACTTCTAAATGTTCATATGTTCAGTGCATCTTGCGTGCATATTGCCTGTAGCCGAAATCGCAATAGGATGAATAGGTGCATTTTTCACATTCCTCCATATTGTCTGTACTTCATGCCTTAGCTCGCTATACTTATGGATCTTGGATGTATAGGTTGCCTGCAAATTCAGGTTAAGTGGACAAGCAATGTCGATGATGTAAACAGTGTCGGGTCGATTGGCTCGGATGTAATGATCCGTCTGAATAGTAACATCCAAATATAAGATGTAATCTTTGTTTTCTAAAACGGGCACTGGAATGTATCTATAGAAAGGCATCCATTCTCACAAGAGTCTTAGATTCGGGGCAAGTTGTTGATGTATAATGCCCGCCACATCATTATGTCTGTGCATATATTCTCTTTGAGACATTACGCGACAACCATCAATAATTTTCACGATAGACTCGTTGTTATCTCCACATAATCGGTACCGATAATAAAATATCGAATTTTTCATAACAAAATGTTCCGTAAGCTTTATATTCTAAATTTTAATAAAAGCATGAAATATTTTTAATAGTCAAATTCAAACTTTCCACACTAATGATTGAAACAATAATTAAAATTAAGTAAAAATTGAAAAAGCACAGTTTCCGAATTTGTTTGCCAGCGCAAAGGTGCTTCTAATATCATTTTAATTTATCGGCATTTAAAATCCCATACATACTTCATTTTTTGCAATGATCTAATTTTATACCTAATATCCACATTGGACAGATTGTAATATTTATTTTTGCAGTCAATTATTCGATTTTGTATATTGACAGAAGTTCAATATTTTTCAAAACAGTCCTAGTAGTCCTATTAATCACGGAGAAAAATTGATATGAACTCAATATCTGGATTTTTAACTATAGGACAACGATCTGGATATTAAGATGTAATATCTTTAGGTTAAAATTGTATCTCCAGATACTAAAGCTTAATATCTGGATATTTTTATATTTCGAATTTTAATACCTGCATATTGAGTTTATATATCAAGATATTACAGCTTAATATCTAGATTGTTTTTCTATATAGTTAAAAATCTAGCAGATGTTGAGTCTTAATGTCCATTTTTGCCCGTGTTGTTTGCGATTTCATTAAAATAAAAAATGATTTCCATAATTTAAAAATAGAGAGTTTTTTATTTGAATTTCACTATACTACCTGTAAGTTTCATTATGTATTATTACCATAACTTCGAATCTAGACGTTGCGTAAAATAATGTAACTAAACAAAATCTGTACGACGCATCATCATTATTAATATGTCGACAAGGCAAATATATGACGCAACCGAATTTAAATAGTAGAAATAAAAAGAACTCACAAAGAAATTCCCGCATAAGTGATTGCCCGTAAAAATTCTATTGAAACACAAATGTGTATTTTTATTCTCTAGAAAAAAGACATAATTTATCTCCTAAATACCTAAACCAAAGCTGACAAAGGATATATCCGCTGAGACGAATCTACGGGTGTTTACCCCTTCCAGTCGATATTATCCCTTATTTTTTCCGCAAAAAGAATCTCAAGGCGCTAATCTCTTGTTTCTTACGGCTCATTGAGAATCAAGTGAGACACGAAATAAGAGCCTAAGTCCACGAAATACGACATAGCGACAGAAAGAAGTTTATGGCATATTTCTTTAGGACGAAAAGTGCTATACGAGTCGAACGTTGAGTAATGGGCGATTATGGTCTTGTGGGGCCTGGTATGGCGGAATAGCGAGTCTCTCCCTTCGATTTCAGAAACTAATAAATATTTCTGAGCCCTTCGAAAACGATGCGCGTTGTCAACATGACATTTTTATCCGCATTGACCCGTCAAACACGTGGCCGTATTTTTAATTTTATAGCTACTTCATTATTGGCTCTACAGGACCTCCAGGTAGTCTCGACGTGCCTGTTGGAGCAAACATTGATTGCAGCTGCCACTTTACCGACGATGCCAGACTTAATTAAAAAGCTTTTCCACCTTTAATTATTGCAATTTCCCCTACGAATTTATCGCCGGGATGAACCATCGACTTTCGTCGATCCATTCAAGGTAGCTTTTAGAGAGGAATATGGGATTGAATAATTTCGATAATTTAAGTAATTTTTTAAAATTCGATATCAGCTTTTATTTGGCATTTAAATTGGATACCTTCAAATTTAGACTCTTAAAATTCGACACTGTGTACTCTTTAGATTTGAATCAGTGGCATTTCACTGTTCATCAGTGTAAATCCTTAAATATTTGATTCAGTGACCCATTTCTCACTGATTGAAATTTATAGAGTATTATGCTCAATCACAGATGCTGTATATTTTTGGCATACTGGTAAGTGTATTATTAATATTTTTAACAATGTTAATAATTCTGTGAAAACAGATCATGTTTGGAATTCCGTATAGTCCTGGCATCTCGTGCGAAAAAAGGTCTTTTCACCGTATTAAGTAGGTAATTCGCGTTTTTTGCTCAAACGGTTTATTAAGGGGTCCTCATGAAAATTCAAGTTTTCTAGAAATGACTACCGTGCGTCCCTGAAATATTTTCGAAGAAGGTTCCAAAAATCATGTTTGCGTGGACTGACACGTCCCATTGCATTTTACAACAAAATGTTTAATAGTACAATTTATTTCTCGAAAAAATGTTCTGAATATTAATTAAAGCAGACGAAACTTCAAGTAATTCTAGAAAACTGCAATGACCTAGCCCCAATAGGTCATAAGTCATGGCCTCCCAAAGTTGACCACTTTTGACCTATTTTTCAGGGAAAATTACTCGTGTTGAGTTTTTTCAAAATACTTCGCTTCTCGGTGCAGCTACGTTAGTGGTGCAAGACAAAAAATTGTAGGGCAGGAAATTATGCGTAAATCTACAAAAAATATGATCTTCTAGTCTCCATAGATCAAGAGTTATGACTCTTCAAAAAAACATAATTTTTTTGCTATTTTGAGCCATTCGTAGCCAAAAAAGTTTTTTCAAAACTGCTGGTTTCGTATAATATATCCTACAGAAAAACTTTGAGAAAATAAATTATAGAGGATTAAATTTAGCGTGAATAAAAAAAAATGTTTTAGCTTTTATAGGTCACAAATTATGACCATGAAACTTTGACCCTTTCCATTCGGAAGGCTCTGTATGTACTGGAAAATGTACTGCGACCGTATTTAAGCATTTTGGTGGCATATATGCAGTTGTAGTTCATTACAAGCACACTTTTTTCTCCTTTCTTGTTGACAAACAATAAATTGTTCAACCGTTGCTCAAATAATACGCTTCACACTATCAATTGTGTGCATATTTGATGTATTTATCTTGTGAAAATTACTTCCAGAATATCTGTTGTGGAAAGCAAATAAGGAAAAAATATATAAATTAACCCGTTTTACATTGTTTATTAATTATTCATAAAAAATGTTATTGAAGGGATTAGTTTTATAACGTAGTATTATTTTATGTGAAGAAAGCAAAAAATTGATTAACCAATCATCGCAGAGAAAACAATTATTGTTAATTGTTGATAATAAAAGAATATGTAAAGAAATTATACACGTAATTATGAAAGTGATGAAAAAACTAATTAAATAATTTACTAATTGGTTTACTGATAAATTACTTAGTGTCAGGAGACAGTCTACTTCGCAGAAAGATGAAAATTGTTGTGTAATAAAAACCTTTTTTCCACACCACCCCGGAGGTAGAGTGTCAAGCGCTTTTTTTAGTGATTTCCGTAACGGGGAGGGGAGGAAGAAAATACACGAGAATCTAAACGTACGCATACACAAGTGGAGAAAAATAATTTACAAGAACACAATCGTAGGTGTTTGCAATGATTGAGGTTTGAAAGACTGAATTGAGAGAGTGGATTGAAAATATAACATGGTGGATTAGTTATACTGGGGAAACCACTAAAAAAAAGCGCCTAATACTCTACTTCCGGTTATTCAATTAGTTTTTTCATCACTTCCATAATTACGTATATAATTTGTTTACATATTATTTTTTTATCAACAGTTAACAATAAATGTTTTCTCTGCGATGATTGGTTTATCAGTTTTTGGAATTCTTAACATAAAACAATACGTTATAAAACTGATCCCTTCAATAACATTTTTTATGAATAATAAATAAACAATGTAAAACAAGTTAAGTTATATATTTTTTCTTCATTTGCTTTCGAAAACAGATATTCTGGAAGTAATTGTCACAAGGTAAATACATAAAATATACACACAATTGATAGTGTGAAGCGTATTATTATTTTTTTTATTATTTAAATGAACCCACCATCCATCCGACAGGTACTCATGTCCTGGTACTTCGCTACTAAACACGGTCGCGAAACGCGACAAGTGATTAGTAGATTCGTTGATTTCAGTCGTTGTTTCGGAACTCTATATTATGTTATGCTTGCGCATTCGTCATAATTTGCGACTATATACACTGGAGAGCCCGTCTATAGGGTTCCAATATCCATTCTGCAGAGCCCGTTTATAGGGATCCAAACATTCATCCTGGAGAGCCCTATAGGGATCCAACATTCATTCTGGAGAGCTCATTTATAGGGATCCATCTTTCTTACAAACGCTAGTTCCAATGCCAACGACTGAGACCAACGATTCAAAATATTAACTTTATTTACCTTAAACGACGGAAGACAAACACAACTTCACAAACGCACACGAACCTACGCATATACAAAAAAGGTAAAAAATTGAAAGTCAAAAAGTAAAAGTCGAAAATTAAAAATGTGTTTATCACAGTCGTGTACGCGGGATAGCCACAGAAGACGATTTCAGCCGCTATCATTGTTCACTCCCAGAAAACTCCGGACTATGCGGCACGTGTTCAGCATTACTGCCTTCTGAATTAGATATAGCGAATTTCAAGCTCCCAGTTCTTCCAAGATTTGTACGCACCTCGCATGAACGTTTCCAGTGGAGGAGATTACGACCGGGTGGATGGTGACCTTGTTCACCCTCCACGCCGTTAGAATCTCCTGTTTCAGCTCCGAATATTTCTGGATCTTCTCAGTATATCGGAGCCTAATGTAGTTGTTAAGGGAAACGCTTATGTCTATTATTCTCACGTATTGAGCACGTTTATCTAACCAGAGGACATCTGGACGATTGTTTATGACTCGATGGTCAGTCAGAATAGTCCTGTACCACTAAAGGAGATGATGTTCGTCCTCTAATACTTTAACTGGGCTATATTTGTAGTGGGGCTCAAAACTCTCTAGTAAACCAGTGTTCAGGGAAATTTGTTGATGAATGATCCCAGCAACATCATTATGTCTGCGCGTGTATTCTTGCTAGGCAAGCATCGTACAGCCATCAATGATGTGCTCGATGTTCTCATTGGGATTTCCACAAAGGCGGCATCTGTCAATAACTGCCTCCATATTGAGGATGTGTTTTTGGTAATTCCTCGGCTTGAATACGCTTTCCTGGATGGCAATGACAAATCCTTCCGTTTCCGGAAAGAGTTTTCCCCGCCTTAACCAGAGGTTTGAGGCATCACTATCCACGCAAGAAAGATCTAATGTTTGGGGGTGTTGTTTGTGCAACTGTTTACCTCGCCACTGAGCAGCTAGCTGTTCAGCGTTGACATGTCCGATGTTCTGAAAATCAACAGTTGCCAGTTTTAAGGGGCTATACAGGTCAACTCTACAGATGTAATTGTAGAGTGAGATGTTAGTCCTGTTTTAGAAATATTCGCGCAATTGCGTTACCTGGGAGTCACACAATTGACGAACATCCAAAATCCCTCTGCCTCCAAGCTTGCGTGGCGAAACTATTCTCTCTACAGCTGTCCTTTCATGGGTGTAAATTGCCCTTGTGATGTTCTTCGCATTGAGGCCAGACGCCAGAATCCGACTAAGGCGACCCGAAAAAGCAGTCTCAAACGCCTTTTTTATTGCAAAGTGGAGCGGACCCCTCGCCTGCAATATGCCAAGGTACCTGTACGATTCTTCATCAGTCATCGCCTCAATCAGAGCGTGGTTGTTCAATATCAGTGGAGCATTTATCTCTCCACGGGACAAATGCAGCTTTCTGCATTTGTCCAAACCCAGAGACATCTTGATGTCATAGGAGAACTGCAGCAAGATGTTAAGTAGGCTGTTCAGTTTCGACTCTGAGCTTGCATAAACCTTTATATCTTCCATGTACAGGAGGTGAGTCAGTTGAGACTCAGCCACGCCCACCTCAATTTTGAACCCATAGGACGTGTTGTTGAGTGTCGAACTTAGTGGGTTCAATGCTAAACAAAACCATAGTGCGCTGAATGAATCATCCTGGAAGGTTCCTCGTTTAATGGACGAGGACCGGGTATCCCTTATCATCCCACGACTAAAACATTTAATCCATGTGCACCATGTCTGCAGAGTGTGATCCAAAAATTGGATGACGCGCGGACAGATCTTATATGTCTTAAGCACCTCAAGGAAATAATCGTGGGGTATGGAGAGAAACGCCTGTTGGTAGTCAATGTAGGCCATGTGCAAATTGCGTTGGTGGTGTTTCGCATGCAACACAACCACACTGTCAATCGTGACTTGGTCCTTGCAACCACGGGAGCCTCGACAGCAAACTTTTTGTTCTTCGGAGAGGACGTTGTTCCTCTCACAATATTTATAGACAAAGTCAGAAATGATAGCCGTGAGACACTTATAGAGGGTCGAGAGGCAGGCAATTGGTCGGTAATCACTAGGTCTATCAGCATCTACCTTTTTGGGTATCATATACATTACGCCCTCCGTCATAAAAGAGGGCAAGTGATTGGGGTTCTCCAAGATGTTTTGAAGGGCCCCAGCAAGGGCGGGGTGCAGAGCCTCCAGGTATTTGTCCCAGAAGCTGTGCACCCCACCCACACTCGACGCTTTCCAGTTTTTAGCCCTCTTCAGGATACGAGTCACATCGGAGGCTGAGATGGATAGATTATTCATCCCAGGCAATCATGCAACTCTGTCCTTTTCTAGATGGAGCCACGCGGTGTCTAGTTGACTTGACCTATGAGTACCCCAGATGCTCGACCAGTATCTGACCATTTCCTCGGCCCTAGGTGGTTCACAATAATTTGCAGTCTTGTTTTTGGCATCTGCAAGTCGCGATAGAAACGTTTTTTGTCTGCTACAAAAGTCCTATTGTCATTTCTTCTCGTGATCGCTCTCTTAAATCGTCGCAGTCGCGCTGACAGGAGCATGAGCCTATGTTCAATATAGTCAATCACTTCGTCCGATTGCCCTTTCGAAATTGGTACAACCGTCCCAGTTTTGCTCTTATTTTATTGATCTCGCCTTGAAGTCGAAAATTCCATGGAGGGTCTGACATCTTTCTTGGGGCATAGCTGGTAGTAGCCTGGCCTCTGAGTTTTATGCTCATCATCCTGACACACGTGACCGCAGTGCAATATGCAAGAGTCTGCACCTGCAGCAAGCTCATATCCCGTTGCAAGAACAGAGGCAGTATATCGGTGTTTAAGCCGCCAACTAAGCGGAGAAGGTCCTTGTTGACTCTAAATTTCGGCAGACCTTTTCTCATTGATGGTTCTTGATCTGCGAACTCTAGGATGGCATCAGTGAACCACACCATGAGACGCAGGTTTTCCTCATTGAGCTCTTCAATGAGTTCAGCAGGAGCAGGGGCAGGCTCTGGCGGCTGCAAGCCTAACGACTGTCGACCATGAGACAGTCGTCCTGCTACATCCCCCAAATCCGGCTCCCGCTCGTCTATAGCGTCTCATGTCACGGGTATATGAACCTCCTCTTCCACTGCATCTGTGGGGTGCACTCCAGGTGCTGCTAGTTGTTGTTGCACCTGTTTTTCGATGTTACTTAGTTCGACGTCGGATATAAGGTGGCGCCGCCTAATGGATCTTAATTGATCAGCAAGATGTTCTTCAGTCACTCTATGGGCCAGCTCGGGATAAAGACCCACGAAGAGACGATGTTATTCGCCCCTGAAGGGTCCGCCCCGTGCTATTGCCTGCAAGTGACATCTGCTCACGTCTCCATTCATTTCTGGCGTCCACCTAATCCTCTTTTTGGCCAGCGCACCCTGGAGTTGCTGGCGGAATGCATTCTCAACCTCCGATCTTATCCGGTTGATGCTTCTTCTAGGGAGGAGGTTCCCATCTATAATCTGACGCCTTTTCTGTTCAAGTGCGTCTTGTGTTACTGTTCTCATTTCCGGGAAATTCGCTACAAAGTTTTGACAAAAGACCATCCCGTCGAGAGAAGTTTTGGTCGCTCCCGTCTTATGCTAAAAATTGGCAGAGCATCAAGTACTCATCATGATGGGTTTGAAAGTTGATGCGCTGCCGTGGCATTCCTGTGGAAGTGGTCGGCTGGGGGATCCCAGCCGAAACATCCTCCGCAGGCGCAGCTGATGTTCTGCTGCTTACCGCTTTTTGCCGATATTCTGGCTGGACAGTAGCCCTTTCGGGTGTCCCGGTAAGATCTACCTGTCCATCACGTAGCTCACCACCATCGGCTTGCATGCTGCCACCCCCAGCGGTGGCACCAGGGGCGCCCCGACGATCTTCGGGAAGCGACCATCGTCTATATAGATTTAAAAACTTCTCCATGATAGATGGGTTCTGGTGCTCCTCTTAGTCCCTTTCTTCTTCGTTATCTGCCTGTCTAGCATGGGAAACCCTGTCAGTAGCAATGCTACAGCCAAAATAGCCGTCAAATTCATGAGATGAAAGTTCAAGCCCTACCGCAACGACAACGCGAGAACACCTTCGGCAGGGAGAACACCTTCGGCGAGGAGGATTTTTATTATTATTATTTTTTTATATATTATTATTATTATTATTTATTGCATTTTTTAGAATTACTCGAAGTTACGTCTGCTTTAATTAAACTTCAGAACATTTTTTCGAGGAATTAACAGGTTCCAAAGTACAGATATAAACTTCAGAATTGAGTTTTTTCGCCTCTTTTTTTGAAAAAATCCGGGTTCTTTGAAGAACGAGAACTCGGCACCTATTGGAGATAGGTGATTTTTAGAACTTTCTTCAGAAATGTTTCCGGGACGCACGGTATTCATTTCTAGAAAACTTGGAATTTTCATCAGGACCCCTTAATGAACCGTTTAAGCAAAAAAGCGCGCTTTACCTACTTAATACGGTGTAAAAGTACCAGATGCCTGGACTAGTATTATATTTATTATTATAATATATTATGCTATATTTATTGAGAAGTTGTAGGCTCCGGAAGCTACGATCATGGTTCCTTAAAGCAACCAATCCCGACGCAACTGGAACGTGTACGTCATCCGCTTCTGCTCCTTCTGTCCTAGAAGGTAAGCATGAGCGGGAAATTTACGCGAGATGACATCGGGCAACACTATTCCTTGGAGTCAGGTCTCTATCCGCGGATGATCTTACGCGGCAGACGGGACAGTTGAAGATAAAGTTTCACCTCTAGATACTTTTTTAGAGCTACTAATCTTTGTAGAATGTTATGAGGAACA
>CAKNYM010020578.1:4214-15405 GCA_932195095.1 Andricus curvator | reverse complement strand
ATTTGATTTGTACCACCTAGCAAAATAATGCGTGTATTTCTGAAAAAAGTTTCTTCTCTCGATCTCTCTAGTAGCTTAGTGCCAAAAAGTTACATTCTTGACCAAAAAATAAATTTTCTACAAAAAAGTACGAGTTTTCAACTAAATAGATACATTTTCAACCAAAAAATTGAATTTGCAAGAAAGAGGGTTGATTTTCTACCAAATATAATTTTTAACAACATATATGAATTTTTAACCAAATAGTTAAATTTTCAACCAAAATTAATAATTTTCTACTAGGAAGTTAAATTGTTGACCAACTACATGCATTTTCTACTAAATAATTGAACTTTTAACTACAAAAGATAAAATTTGAACCAAAAATGGAATAGTTGAATTTTCAGGTAAAAAAATTATTTCTAACCAAGAAGAAAAAGCATTGTCAACAAATTAGTTGAATTTTCAACCAAAGAAATGAATCTTCAACTAAAATGGACAGTTAAATTTTTAATTAAAAAAATTAATTGTAAGCCACAAAACGAATTTTTAACCAGACACTTGCGTTTTTAACACAAAAATTTATTTTCTACCAAAAAATTCAAATTTTCAACTAAATACGTAAATATTCAACCAAATAGTTAAATTTTCAACCTGAAGGAATAATTTTCTACCAAAAAAGTCAAATTTTTAACAAAATATATGATTTTAAAAATTAAATTTATTTAGATCTCAGGTGCTCTACCACTAAGCTACTAGAGAGATCGAAGAAGAATCCTTTTTCTGAAACACGCATTCTTTTGCAAGATGTTATTTTTTAATACATTTCAATTTTTCTAGGAATCTGTATTATCATTGGAGATGGTAACGATCAATCAGAATAGAAATATTTTCACACACCGTGAAAATGCAAATCTACATTATCGATCAATTTTATCTCCTCTAATACAGAAATTTTTTAAACGTCTTTTTAGACTAAATCGAGCTATACATTACAAATTTTTTGAATTAAATTTATTCAGAAAAAAGATCTTCTCCTTTCGCTCCGCTGGGATTCGAACGCCAAGTCAACTGATTGCCGGTCAGGTGCTCTACCAATAAGCTACTAGAGAGACCGAAGAAGAATCCTTTTTCTGAAATACGCATTCTTTTGCAAGATGTTATGTTTTAATACATGTCAATTTTTCTAGGAATCTGTATTATCATCAGAATAGAAATCTTTTCAAAGACCGTGACAATGGAAATCTATAATCTCGATCAATGTTATCTCCTCTAATACAGAAAGAAATTTTAACGTCTTTGATCTCTCTAGTAGCTTAATGAGAAAGCACCCGACTGGCAATCGGAAGTTCTGTGGTTCGAATCCCAGCGGAGTGAAAGGAGAAGATCTTTTTTCTGAATAAATTTAATTTAAAAAAATGTCAATGTATAGCTCGATCTAGTCTGAAAAGACGTTAAAATTTTTTTTTAATACATGGCTCTATCTAGTCTCAAAAGACGTTAAAATTTTCTGTATTAGAGGAGAGATAACATTGATCAAGATTGTAGATTTCCATTTTCACGGTGTGTGAAAAGATTTCTATTCTGATTGGTCGTTACCATCTCCGATGATAATACAGATTCCTAGAAAAATAAATGATTTTCCAACTAAATAATTGAGCTTTCAACTAACAAAAAAAATATTTTTTACCGAAAATGGAATAGTTGAATTTTTAGTATATTTGTTTTAGTATTATTTTATAATTTTTAGTTGAAAAGTAGAAAAATTAATGGCCTACCCCCCCCCCCACATATCAAAAGACTTTACGTAATTTATGCACCGCCCCCAAAAAGGTCGAGTATTACCTTCTAGAAAAATATGCCCGATTTTAATTTTCTCTCCCGGTATATAGGTTATGTGTTATCTCCATACCCCCCCCCCCCCCACGATCACTATTACCTGGAAAGGGCGACATGTGTTATTGTGTTCGTGCTTGAATGATAAAGAAATCCAAGAACTCAAGATTAATTCCAAAAAGTTCAAAAATTCACCTCTAGCAGAACCAGCTGAACTCGGGATGTGGTTTTGTGCAGTTTTCCTCTCCCCTGGCCAAACGTCCAGGCAAATGCGAGTACTACTAATAAAGTAGGATGCAGTAGCGGGTTATCACTGGTTGTGATCAAATTGAATAATTGCGAATAAATAATAATAATATTTTTTAATAATAATTAATAATTATTAATCATTACTTTTGGTTGAAAATTGAACTATTTGGTTAAAAATTCATATTTTTTGTTGAAAATTCTATTTTTTTGGTAGAAAAACAATCTTCTTTCTTGAAAATTTAATTACTTGGTTGAATATTTATGTATTTTGTTCGAAGTTCTACTTTTTGGTAAGAAAGCCATTGTTTGGTTAAAAATGCAATCATTTTTTTTCGTACAGTGATTCTAAGCCCACCTTAGTAGAAGAATATTTTCACAGACCCAGAGAAGTCCTCTGTCGGTATATTTACTCGTGCTCGAATGATAATTTAGCAGTGAGAGTGACCCGTGTGTTGACCTCTGTTTCACCGGGGCTTAAAAATAAATACATAGTAACAAGCCTCACAAGACAATAATAATCAAAATAATGCCGGAAGTAAAAATTAAGTTCCGGCAAAATATGCCGGAAGAGAATAAACGTAACAAAGGAGTAATTAGAAAGGGTGTCAGAATTTCATTGATTTATTTTTATTTCTTCTGGGATTGAATTCATCTGAAATTCAGAAATACTAGAATTTTTTCGCATAGCGTGTCCAAAATCTGTTTTATTGAATTGGAACGGAATGAAGATGTATATTGCATAAGAGCGATAATATCGTGAGGCGCATATTCGCATGCTATTTTCTGTTTTTCAAGGTCACGATAATTTGCGAAGGAGAGAAAAAGGGAGAGAATGGGTGATAAAAGGTGAGAGAAGTGGGACCAACCGCTGGTGTGTTATGTGAGGGGCAGCTGTAAAGTTAGCACGCGGGCCCCAAGGTCTTCCTTCGGCGTAATACCTTTATACCTTTACACTTATATCACACACATGCTTAAATCACACGTGCCATCGCGGCTCAAGAGAAGTGCGTAAAAAGCCCCGGAAATAACAAAGTCCTTCATATTCTTTTCACCGGGTTCTTTATATTTTTAAAAACATTCTTTAGACATTCATTTTTACCTTTTAAAAATCCTATCTAATAAAATTAATTTTATTATAAAGGATTCTCATTTTTTTTGGATACCTAATTGA
Source organism: Andricus curvator (assembly GCA_932195095.1). Lineage (NCBI taxonomy): Eukaryota > Metazoa > Arthropoda > Insecta > Hymenoptera > Cynipidae > Andricus > Andricus curvator. The sequence continues at coordinate 12,170 of CAKNYM010020578.1, read as the reverse complement.
ACACGGAAAAACTGGGGTTTCTATTAGAACCAATTTTTGGTTCTAAAGCAGCTGCAACAAAAAGGAACCTCTCTTGCTGCGCACAAAACCAAAATGATGAATGGTTTCTAAAGGAACCCAAAGTATGGACTAAAATGGTTCTAATAGAGACTTTTTTTATAATTCGAATTAAATAATATTGCACTGGGGAAAATTGAATGTTAGTCTTTCTTGAAAGGAAGATATCGCACATGAAGTGTGACAGTTTTAAGGTTATGTTGATAATCAGGTATTTCAAGTAGTGACGTCAGCGGGCAAGATGTCTGTACGCTGAGGGCCAAGCAATAATACCAGTCCCATGGATGGTCATCGGAAAGATATTCTTAGTTAATTCTGTAAACAAAAATGTAGCCTGTTCGTTGACAAATAGCCAAACTCTGAATTTGTCATGAATATTGATGCACTAAACTAATTAATCCTAGTCGTTGAAAAATGGCCAAGTTCTCGATTTATTGTAGCCCATTTGTTAAAAAATAGCCAAATTCTAAATTTTTAATGAGAATGGTTTAAATCATTATTAATTCTTGCAAATTTAGTATCACAGAAAAAGTAATCGGAAACATATTCTTACCTAATTCTGCAAAAAGATTGAGCCTATTCGTTGAAAAATAGCCAAATTCTAAAGTTTGTATAAAAATTGTTTAAATTGTTAATAATTATTGTAAATTCACAAAGCAACATATAAAAGAGTCACCGGAAAGATATTCTTAGTTGAATCCGTAAACAATTGAGCCTATTCGTTGAAAAATAGCCAAACTCTCAATTTTTCAATCGAAATTGTTTAAATAATTAATAATTCTTGTAAATTTATAAAGAAAAACAGAAAAGAGTAATCAAAAAGATATTCTTAGGCGCCTCCGTAAACAAATTGTGCCTATTCCTTGAAAAATACCCAAACTCTCAATATGTTAATGAAAACTGTTCAAATAATTAATAATTATGGTAAATGTGCAAAGTATCGTAGAAAATAGTTATTGGAAATACATTCTTTGTTGATTCATGAAACAAATTTTACCTATTCTTTCAGAAATAGCCAAACTCTTAATTTTTGAATGAAAATTGTTCAAATAATTAATCAATCTTGAAAATTTGCAGAACAATATAGAAAACAGTTATCTAAAGTATATTCTTATTTAATTCTGTTAAAATTGAGCCTACTCCTTGAAAAATAGCCAAACTCTGAATATATTCATAGAAATTGTTTGAATAAATAATAATTATTGTAAATTTGTAAAGCATCATAGAAAAAGTCATCGGAAAGATATTCTTAGTTAATTCTGCAAAAAATTGAGCCTATTCGTTGAAAAATAGCCAAATTCTGAATTTTGTATGGAAATTGTTTAAATTGTTAATAATTATTGTAAATTTACAAAGCAACATATAAAAGAGTCATCTTAGTTGACTCCGTAAACAAATTGTGCCATTCTTTGAAAAATAGCCAAACTCTGTATATGTTTATGAAAATTGTTGAAATAATTAATAATTATTGTATATTTGCAAAGTATCGTAGAAAATAGTTATTCGAATTACATTCTTTCTTGATACCCTGAACTAATTCATCCTATTCGTTGAAAAAAGACCAAGCTCATAATGTGTTTATGAAAATTGTTCAAATAATTGAGCCTATTCGTTGAAAAATAGACAAACCCTGAATTTGTTTAGAAAAATTGTTTAAATAATTATTAATCCTTGTAAATTTACAAAGTATAATATGAAATAGTCACTGGAAAAGCATTCTTAGTTTATTTTTTGTAATTGAGCCTATTCGTTGAAAAAAAAGAAAAACTCTGAATTTGTTTATAAAAATTGTTTAAATAATTAATAATGCTTCCAAATTTGCTAAGTTTCATATCAAACAGTCACCGGAAAAGCATTCTTAGTTTATTCCGTTAAAAAAATTAAGCCTGTTGATAAATAGCCAAACTGTGAATTTTTTTTTTAAATTTCCAAATAGCATCTTCTTTCAAGTAACAGTAATAAAACTTTTATTTCTCGCACATTCCATACCAAAACTCTGGATTTCAATGAGCTAAACATTCCCAATCCCGAAGAGAACTTCTGTTCAATAATTTGTTTATAACGTAATAAACAATTTTCTGGAAATGATGACACAATTATACTAATTTTTTTCTTATCTCAGAACGTATACCCTAAATTGTTTAATGAATTAAATTAAATTTTTCTGTTTCATTTATATACTTCAGGAAAAATTAAAGAATCATTATAAATTGCTTAAATAATTGCAAAATATCTTAAGCAAAAAATATTACTCTTAACATTCGCTAATTGTGTCATTAATTGTAAAAAAGAATAAATTTTCATAATTCACAGAAAAAAATTGTTTAAAGAAATGAAAATTGTTTAAACGAATCATAATTGTTTGACAAATGGCTGAATATCCTATATAAAAAAATATTATCCTCAAAATCCGTTAATAGTGCAATTAATTCCAGAAAACAATAACTTCTCTCGCTTTACAGGAGAAAAAATTGTTTAAACAAATAACAATTCATTAATAACATTCTTTAATTATGTAATTATTTTCAGAAAATAATAACTTTTTATGATTTTAGGGAGAGAAAATTTATCAAACCAATGAAAATTGTTTAAATAATTACCAAATATCCTTCAAAAATATAGTTCTCTCAACATTCTTTAATTGTGTCATTAATTAGAGAAAAGAATAACTTTTCGCGATTCACAGAGAAAAAATTGTTTAAACAAATGAAAATTGTTTAAACAAATCAAAATTGTTCTAAAAATTGCTGAATATCCTTCATAAAAAATATTACTCTCAACATCCGTTAATTGCATCATTAATTCCAGAAAATAATATCTTTTCTCGCTTGACAGGGGAAAAAATTGTTTAAACAAATAGAAATTGTTTAAATAATTACTAACTATGTTAAACAAAAACTGCTACTCTTGGCATTTATCAACGTTGTAAAAATTGCCACAAAATATAAATATAATCGATCTAAATTCTCGTCTATCTTTTTCAAAACCGTCTTTTCTGTCTCATCCTGTCCTTTACCTATCCCCGTAAATTTTTGTCTATTCCTCTGTCAATCTAAATTTCCGTCTATATTTTTCAATATCCTCTTCCCTATCTAATCGTATTATACATCGATAATCGTTTATCTTTTTCCATCTCTTTGTTAGTATACATTCACGTAAATCTTTTTCAATCCCCTTTTCTCTATCTCATTCTATCTTTCACCCATTTACGTCAATCTTTTACTATCTCTTTGCTAATCTAAATTCACGTTTATTTTTTAATAACATCTTCGTTGTCTCATCCAATCCTTTTTCTACCCACGTCAATCTTTTTCTATCTCTTTGTCAATCTGAATTCATGTCTATCTTTTACAATCCCTTTTTCTCTATCTCATCCTATCCGTCTACTATCCACGTCTATCTTTGACCATCTCTTTGCTAATCTAAATTCACGTTTATCTTTTAATACCATCTTTGCTATCACATCCAATTCTTTTTCTATCCACGTCAATCTTTTTCTATCTCTTTATCAATCTAAATTCACGCTTATCTTTTTCAATATCCTCTTCCACATCTCATTGTACCATACATCGATCAAAGCTCATCTTTTTCCATCTATTCTGCAATCTAAATTCACGACTATCTTTCATAATCGCCTCTTCTCTATCCTTCTGGAAGTAGAGAGATTGAAAAGATAGAAATTGACAAATAGAAAGAAAAAGATAGATCTTGATAGATGTAGAATACGATAAAATAGGGACGCCGATATAGAAAAGGATAGACGGTAATTTAGATTAACAGAGATAGAAAAAGATTGACATGAATGGTTGAAGGATAGGATGAGATAGAGAAGAGGGTATTAAAAAATATAGACGTAAATTTAGATTGAGAAAAAGATAGAAAAATATAGTCGTTGATAGATATAGTATAGGATGAGACAGAGAAGAGGAGATTAAAACAGATAGGCGTGAATTTAGATCGACAAAGAGATAGAAAAAGATTGACGTGGATAGACAAAGGATAGGATTGGCAAAGAGGTAGAATGTGATATATCTTCTCTATTCCTTTCTATCATAAAGATTCGAAATCATTCAAAAAGATAGGATCTCTATCTTCTTTACTTCCAGCAGGGTATTTTCTCTTATCCTTTATCTATCTACGTCAACCTGTAGGATGGGCCTCTAGGTGGCTAACGGTAAAAGTAACCAACAAGTGAGATCAGTCTTCGGACCTATAATAGATAGCGTTTTAGGGATGCAAAGTGACCCATTGAGAGATAGAATAGTTCTATCTTTTCCAAATTTCCAATTTCTGTATTTTTCAATCATTCTACTTCAAGCAGGGTGAAGTAGTATCTATCTTTTCCTATCCATAAGTTTATCTTTCTGGCACGAATCTCAATAATTTTCTATCTCTTCCTCCATACCTTTCGTGACCTAGAACTCTTATCTTTGCCTATCTCTTAGTCTATTTATCACGAATTCAAATCTTTTTCAATTTCTTCCTCTATCGATCGTAACCGAGAACCCTTATCTTTTCCTATACCCCATTCCATTTCTTTCATATAAATTTGAATCTTTGTCTATCTCTTTTTCAACTTCCACGATTGAGTACTCTTATCATTTTCTGTCCCTTAGTCTATCTTTCTACTACGAATTTCAATCCTTTTCTATCTCTTGCTGTATCTTTCGTGATGACAGCAACGTCTAGGTTATTGATATACCGAGAACTACTTCAAATTAAAGCCTGAGTAGCTGCAGTTAGCTTAAGTTCATTAGGCGTTGTCCAATGACAAATAGCCTTAACATCTTGATTAGTTAGGTCAATAGTTCCACTTATTTAATCCGGCTTACAATGGATATAGATCTGCAGACCATCAACAAATAGCATGTGCATGGAGAACTTCATCATCATACTTAAATCATAAATGAATAAAATAAATAGTAGAGACCCAAGCGCTGACTACTGCGGAACTCCTGTGCCAATATTACCCCATCTAGATCTTTTCTTCCCCAATTTCATCACAGACTGTTCTCGAGCAAATAAATACGACGCTATCAACTTCAGCACAGATGCAGAAAATCCATAGTTTTTTAGTTCAGACAAGATACATGCGGGACCATATCAAAAGCCTGGGTAAAATCTAAAAGAACCATCATTGTCACCATTCTCTTTTCAGTTCCCAAGCGAATGTCATCCATGACACTGATCTATGATGTCTGAGTACTAAATCCACACCTATAACCAGATTGACATGATTTTTGCCAACAATTTAGAGATACAAGAGAGGATGGCCACTTGCCTATAATCGCCAGCACTTTGAGGTTCCTTAACTTTATTTCCAGGTTTTATTAGTACCGTTTTATACTCTTCAGGAAGAACAGAAGTTTGTAGCGAGTTGTTAAAGAGATAATACAAGTGTGGAAAAAGAGTAGGCAAAGCTTTAATGATATAGCTAATTGGTAAGCTAATAAAACACTGGTGTGTAGGGTTGATTAAATAAATGCAAACTTTCTTTCCATTTGTTGTGACTTTTGTTATAACAATCATAACAATCTGGTTATCTAATCTCCTTAACTTCGATTTTGACGATGCTTATTTCTACTTCGGAGACATTTCTCTCCTCACACTGATTGAGAGCCTAGAGAATATTAAAACTAAGGCAAAAGAGGAAGATGGTCAACCAATTAGCTATGTTATTTAAGCTTTGCTTACTGTTTTCACACACTTGCATTATCTCTTTAACTTGCTACAAACTTTAGTTCTTCCTGAAGAGTGGAAAACGGTACTAATAAAACTTCACATCTGAGTTTGACCAAACCTAAAGGTCTTAACTCCCTCCGCAAATCCTATGCTCATCAATCTAGTAATATTATACCTAACTCTTGCCTCTCTAAGTAGCCTCGTGATAACACTTCTCAGTGCCTTATAACTATCATAAATTGGAAGGTCCCCTAGTCTTCTCCAGATCTTGTATTCGCGATCAAGCTCCCTTATCAAAATGTTGGGATCATCCGTCTTCCATAGATAAATTCTCCTCTTTGGCACAGAAGATCTCAATGGAGCATATTAATCCATAGTCATATTCAAAAGATTATAAATGAATCTCTGCTTTTCATCTGCAGATTGCAGACCATTAAATTCCCGCTAATTAGCAGATCGTAGACTTTAGAGAAAGGTCTCTTCATCAATATTCCGAATATCGCGATAGGTATTGTTGTTGGTTTGCCCAAATGCATCTCTTTTCCAGAAGTATTCAATCGCTATAAGTTCATGCCCAACGACAAAGAAAAAATTTGATTGATTGGATTAGGTTATCTTTCCCTTATCATCTACTGTACACGGATCTTACCATGTATCAGATGTCTGACTATTGTGTGTTGTTGCATATAATCATGACTATTTGAATCAGCATTGAAATATCCTTAAATGATGATATCATATGCATGATTGAATCTTATGAAAGATATTTCAAAGTCCTGCAAATATTCTCGATGAGGTCTTCTATATACCACATATGAAATAGTAGGTGACACCCTATATCTTATGATCTCAGTTATGATGAATTTAGTTTTATTCAATAATCCATTAGATGTCTCCAGTACTTTATAGTTGAGGCCTATCTGGTCGCATCAGTCTGCAAGCTTCTGTGACAACAATATTGTCACTAATGACTTCAGTATGCCATTTCTCACTTATCGTTATTATATGATAAATATTTTTATTCAAGGAAGCATAAAGCAAGTCTATGTGCGATTTTGACGAGTTGATGTTAACATCACAGATCTTCAACTGAGAATATTTCACCGCCCATGACTAATTGGAAGATTGCCTTTTTGTGGATAGTCATTCAATTATTAGTCCAAGATCACTTTCATTTCTTATTTTGATCACTGGATCATTATCCTTAAGCAGAACAAAGATGAGACCATTGACCTGGCATACATACTTATAAGAGAGTTGCTTAGCCTTATTACTAGCTAACAGAAGTAAGTTGTATTCTGCAGTTGGAAGGTATTCATTAACATGTAATCGAGTCTTTCCGAAAGAGAGAAAGAGAGGGAGATGGGAGATTCACATTTCAATTAGGGAGAGAGATACCGTTGTGGGAAATAGCCTATAACATATTTCCTGGAATGTTTATTATTTTATTGGATTTGTCGCCATTTTCAGAAATTATAAAAGTTAATTTTTTTTCGTATTCTTTTTGATCGGAATAGAGAGCAGGTGTTATTTTTACTGAAATGATTACAATCGTTATAATTGATTATATTCATTAGCGCTTACTGTTGTAATATTCAAACAAAAGGCTGAAGAACATGCGAATCTTGAATATCCTTAGATTTTTTTTCCACATCTTCTCTATTGTCGCGTCCGAGATCAAGCCTTTTATTGGTCAATAATAGGGGAGCACCTCCTGCGATGTTAATTATTATTTTTTAAATTATATTTTATTATTAACAAGGAGATACTGTAGGATAGGATAGGATAGGATAGAGAAGATTAAAAAAAGATAGATGGGAATTTAGATTGACAAAGAGATAGAAAAAGATAGACGTTGGTAGACGTAGAATAGGGTGGGATAAAGAAGATGAGATTCAAAAGGATAGACGGGAATTTAGATTGCAAAGAGATAGAAAAATATCAACTTTGATCGATGATTTTTTTTCCACATCTTCTCTATTGTCACGTCCGAGATCAAGCCTTTTATTGGTCAATAATAGGGAAGCACCTCCTGCGATGTTAATTATTATTTTTTAAATTATATTTTATTACTAACTAGAAAACACTGTAGGATAGGATATGATAGGATATGATAGGATAGGATAGGATAGGATAGGATGGGATAAGATAGGATAGGAAAGGAAAGGAAAGGATAGGATAGGATAGGATAGGATAGGATAGGATAGGATAGGATAG